>JBBBDQ010001658.1:372500-602500 GCA_037127315.1 Ascarosepion bandense | reverse complement strand
AACTTGCTAAATGTTTTTTTTTTCATTTGTCTTAACTTCTTTTCTGGAAATCTTGTTCTATAGCTATAGCAAAAAAGAAACGCGTCACTTCGGTGTAATTCAAGATGTCTTCTCATTTTCTTTGTTTTAATATGAAGTTGATCCATAAATTTGAATTTCAAATACAAGATTCAGTTTTAAATTAATTACTGTTTAATGTTTTTAATTTGGTAAAATCAAATAAACAAATATAAAGTAAATCAATAATGTCCCCGCCCTTATAAGAAACCCAGTAATTTCTATTTCTGTTAAGAACTAACTTTCAGGAAAATGCTTCATACCTTGAGGCACTCCACAGTAAAATCCATTTTGGGAAAGGTTAATCTGACATAAAATCCTATTATAATTCTGATTCGTTAGTCTGCACGACTGTTTCACAACGAATGGCCAATTTTCTTTCATCTGGTTGAAAGAGTAGAAAAGCAGTACTTTATGTCAGCGTGAAAATGAAAGAAAGAAAGATAGGAAGATAGAAGTATTTAGTATCTGCTGCAAATACCTTATAAATAATGGACTATTCCATTTGGATTGAGTGCATAAACATATCAAAACGCTGATTGGTCTAAGTAAGAAAAAAAAAAGAAAGAAAGTGTTTAAAGTTTGTTTCAATGAAATAGAAAAGTTATCAGTTTCAATTTTTTTTCATGATTGTTATTGCAATATTTTATTAAAGTTGTAAAGCTCAAATATTTAACTATGAGATAGAGGAATTTCTACGGATATTTTATTGTCGTGGAACTCGTAATGAGCTAACTCATTCATTATCTTAAGAATTAACATTCATCAGAATATTAAAATACAAAAATTGTGAAATCTTATATCTCATAAAATGCAGCATCTCCCTCTCATATCGAAGATAAAATATTTCTTCCTCTTCTGTGACCCATGTTTCTTAGGAAAGTCGTTGACAGTGGGTGTCCACTACTTCTTTTTCTTTATAGCCATTAGTAAGTTGTCTTTTTTTACTCTCCTTCTTATACCCTGGCCTGCTGTCTAATATCACACGATCGTTAGTGTCTTTATTGACTTGTTTTGATAAAATCTGTTTTAACAGGAAATACACTCGATTTCACGCTTGTGGAGTTCTCTTCAGGCATCTTACTTTCCAGTCAACTAATTTAAGTGCAACAATATTCAGGGTTTTACTTTATTTTTAAATCTATGCTTCTATTATTCTTTCGCTTCAATAAAGTTTCCCTATATATATATATATATATATATATATATATATATATGTGTGTGTGTGTGTGTGTGTGTGTGTGTGTGTGTGTGTGTGTGTGTTGAATCAGTCAGTTAAGTGCCATACGTGATACACGCTTGGACGGTCATATCACGAAAGAGACATGACTGACTGGGCAGAAGGTTATCCCGCAGTAGATTGTCATTACTTTCTGCGGTAGACTGGTTGCCAGCCAAGGCTATAGAATCTAATCTTTCCTGTTATTTAACCCATAACTAGAGGAAAAAGACGGATTATTACCTTCCCCAAGGACATTTGCGAGTAAATAAATGCAAGTAATTCAACTGGAATTCGAACACAGCTCCCGATTACTCGTTCGCGTTACTCGTGCAACCAGACTGGCAACCAGGCCCTACCCACTTACAGTTAGATCAGCCAAATGCAGCCGACAATTCTACTCCAGTAGCTTCTTTTCTCGCACTTCCCACCTGTGGAACTAGCTTCCTTATTCTTGCTTTTCTGACGGCTACAACCTCCAGGAATTTAAATGCAATATCAATACCCATCTTTTATGCACTTGACTCAAATTCTTCCTACATCACCTTGTATATATTTTCCTTTCTCTCTATTTTTGCAACTGTCATCACACCAGTATTCCCATCCTTCTCTTGCTCCTTTCTCTGACACCCCCTGTCTTGCTTTTCTGACGGCTACAACCTCCAGGAATTTAAATGCAATGTCAATTCCCATCTCTTATCCACTTGATACCAGTTCTTTCTACATGACCCTGTGTATCTTGTTCTTTTCCTTTCTCACGCTCTGTCTTCACACCTGTGTTTCCATCCTTTTCTTGTCCTTTCTCTGATACCCCCTGTAACTGGTTCGTCTTTCTCTTCACTCTCCTCTTGTCTAAACTTTTACTCTTATGTATCCCTCTGCGCATCAGTGGCGGTACCGCCTTGTTTGTGGTGAAACGATTGGAAAACGATTTTAAAAAATCTACGGCTCCACAGCATGGATTGAAATTCAAGATGATAGAATAAGTAATGAACAATCTAGGAGAATTGACTCCATCTAGAATGTTTCATTTTATTAAGCTTCTTCGGAGATTTGTTTACAAAACAGGAACTTTTTAAAAATACAGCAAATACATAGTAAAACTTGAACGTTGACTTCTATTGCCTAGGTATGTGCCGAGTGTAATAAAGCAATATAAGTTTATTTTATATGTAAATGCATATATCTATGGGAACACCTGCCTGTCTATAAGTATGTGTACCACTCATAATTTAGCAAAAGACAGATATTTTAAAAGTCAGTGTATCTATGTATAGGAACGCTTGTCATATATGGGATGTGCGTTGTGGTGCAATGGATATCGGCTCGGAAACACAAATCGGTTAAGCTGAGTTCGAATTCCAGTTGAATTCGTTGCATGCACTTACGCACAAATACCCTTGGGAAAGGTATGAATCCGCCTCTTCCCTCCAGTTATGGATCAAATATTAGGACAGACTGAGTTTTATAGCTTTGGCTGGCAACCAGTCTACGCAGAAAGCAATGGCAACCTACTGCGGGATAATCTTCTGCCCAGTTAGTCATGTCTCTTTTGAGACATGATCGCCCAAGCGTGTATCATGTATGACACTGAACTGACTGACTGAATATAATAGTTGGAAACATGATTAAAGCTTCTACTGGTAATAAACTGGGGGATCGGTTTTCTATTAATATGAAGTAATAAACTGAACCCTCACTAATTACTAATTAATAATGCAATACATCTATTCCCCCACAAGCTATGAGACAAATAACAGGACAGATTCGGGTTAATAGCATTTCTCCGCAACCAGTCTACCGCAGAAAGCAATGGCAACCTACTGCGAGATAATCTTCTGCCTAGTCAGTCATGTCTCTTTCGAGACATGATCGCCCATAGCGTGTATCACGTATAGCACTTAACTGACTCAACAGACTGACTGTTATATATGTATGTGTTTCTGTTTGCATGTGTTTTTGTGTTTGTGTTTATGTGTTTGTGTGTGCTTTTGTTTATGTTTATGCTTGTGTGTTTGTGTGTTTGATTGTTTGTGTTTGAGTGTTTGTGTTTGTGTGTTGTTGTGTTTGTGTTTGTGTGTGTGTGTGTGTGTGTGCTCGTGTTCGTGTTTGTGAGTGTGTGTTTTTGTGTGTGTGTGTATTTGTGTTTGTATGTCTGTGTTTGTGTGCTTGTGTTTGTGCGTGTGTGCGTGTTAGTGTGTCCCTGTTTGTGTTTTGTTTATATGAGTATGTGTTTGTGGCCGTAACAGTAAATCTAACCTAATATGGCGTTCATTTCTTTTAAAAATAAATAAATGAAGCGAAAACAAGAAACAAACAAACAAACAAACAAACAAACAAACCACTTGTTTTTCCTACAGAATTTTTGCTGCAGATTAATATTTCCGCCAACAAAGTTTGGACATCTGAAAATAAATCTCGTATTGTAAGAAAATATTTGTCGAATCTTTAGAAAGAATTTCATTCGGCCCCGAAGGACAGGTTTTAGCGAATTGAATTCACAAAATCAAATTCTTTTAGCAAAATAACAACCATATTTCTGTATTGACAAATTCAAAACTAAGCATTGGTCTAAGAGTTTTCAAATCAATTTAGTAATTTTACCTGATAATTTTTCTCATCACTCATCAGCTGTTCATTTTGTATGACCTGGCGATTGCTTTTACATACTTCTATCTACTGCTAAGAAGGTTGGGTCACTATGTCGATACAGGATGTTTTTTCCACCTGAATCCATCCTGCATATATACAAGTCAACCATCCGTCCGTGCATGGAGTACTGCTGCCATTTATGGTCAGGTGACCCTGCCGTTCTCCTCAGTGTTCTTGACAAGCTCCAAAGGAGAGTCTGTAATGTGATAGGTACTGATCTGGCAACTCGACTGCAGCCACTTCCCCATCGTCGAAATGTGGCCTCCCTTTGTCTGTTCTATAAATACTTTAATGGCTTCTGCTCGGATGAGCTTAAGTCACTGATGCCTCCTCAACAGGTGTTTACTCGTGCAACCAGACTGGCAACTGGGTTATTACTTCAGAAATTATTACTATAGAAATTATCACGATAAAGATTTATCCCTACATAAATTTATCTCTATAGAAATTTATCTCTATAGAAAATTATCACTATTGAAATTATCACTAAAAAAATTTATCACTTTAGAAATTTATCACTATTGAAATTTATCACTATTGAAATTTATCACTATAGAAATTTGTCTCTATAGAAAATTATCACTATTGAAATTATCACTAAAAAAAATTATCACTTTAGAAATTTATCACTATTGAAATTTATCACTATAGAAATTTATCTCTATGGAACATTATCTCTATTGAAATTATCACTAAAAATTTATCACTTTAGAAATTTATCACTATTGAAATTTATCACTATTGAAATTTATCACTATAGAAATTTATCTCTATAGAAAATTATCACTATTGAAATTATCACTAAAAAAAATTATCACTTTAGAAATTTATCACTATTGAAATTTATCACTATAGAAATTTATCACTATGGAACATTATCTCTATTGAAATTATCACTAAAAATTTATCACTTTAGAAATTTATCACTATTGAAATTTATCACTATTGAAATTTATCACTATAGAAATTTATCTCTATAGAACATTATCACTACTGAAATTATCACTAAAAAATTTATCACTTTAGAAATTTATCACTATTGAAATTTATCACTATAGAAATTTATCTCTATGGAACATTATCTCTATAGAAATTATCACTAAAAATTTATCACTTTAGAAATTTATCACTATTGAAATTTATCACTATTGAAATTTATCACTATAGAAATTTATCTCTATAGAACATTATCACTACTGAAATTATCACTAAAAAAAATTATCACTTTAGAAATTTATCACTATTGAAATTTATCACTATAGAAATTTATCTCTATGGAACATTATCTCTATTGAAATTATCACTAAAAATTTATCACTTTAGAAATTTATCACTATTGAAATTTATCACTATTGAAATTTATCACTATAGAAATTTATCTCTATAGAACATTATCACTACTGAAATTATCACTAAAAAATTTATCACTTTAGAAATTTATCACTATTGAAATTTATCACTATAGAAATTTATCTCTATGGAACATTATCTCTATTGAAATTATCACTAAAAATTTATCACTTTAGAAATTTATCACTATTGAAATTTCTCACTATTGAAATTTATCACTATAGAAATTTATCTCTATAGAACATTATCACTACTGAAATTATCACTAAAAAATTTATCACTTTAGAAATTTATCACTATTGAAATTTATCACTATAGAAATTTATCTCTATGGAACATTATCTCTATTGAAATTATCACTAAAAATTTATCACTTTAGAAATTTATCACTATTGAAATTTATCACTATTGAAATTTATCACTATAGAAATTTATCTCTATAGATCATTATCACTACTGAAATTATCACTAAAAAAAATTATCACTTTAGAAATTTATCACTATTGAAATTTATAACTATAGAAATTTATCTCTATGGAACATTATCTCTATTGAAATTATCACTAAAAATTTATCACTTTAGAAATTTATCACTATTGAAATTTATCACTATTGAAATTTATCACTATAGAAATTTATCTCTATAGAACATTATCACTACTGAAATTATCACTAAAAAATTTATCACTTTAGAAATTTATCACTATTGAAATTTATCACTATAGAAATTTATCTCTATGGAACATTATCTCTATTGAAATTATCACTAAAAATTTATCACTTTAGAAATTTATCACTATTGAAATTTATCACTATTGAAATTTATCACTATAGAAATTTATCTCTATAGAACATTATCACTACTAAAATTATCACTAAAAAATTTATCACTTTAGAAATTTATCACTATTGAAATTTATCACTATAGAAATTTATCTCTATGGAACATTATCTCTATTGAAATTATCACTAAAAATTTATCACTTTAGAAATTTATCACTATTGAAATTTATCACTATTGAAATTTATCACTATAGAAATTTATCTCTATAGAACATTATCACTACTGAAATTATCACTAAAAAAAATTATCACTTTAGAAATTTATCACGATTGAAATTTATCACTATAGAAATTTATCTCTATGGAACATTATCTCTATTGAAATTATCACTAAAAATTTATCACTTTAGAAATTTATCACTATTGAAATTTATCACTATTGAAATTTATCACTATAGAAATTTATCTCTATAGAACATTATCACTACTGAAATTATCACTAAAAAATTTATCACTTTAGAAATTTATCACTATTGAAATTTATCACTATAGAAATTTATCTCTATAGAACATTATCACTACTGAAATTATCACTAAAAAATTTATCACTTTAGAAATTTATCACTATTGAAATTTATCACTATAGAAATTTATCTCTATGGAACATTATCTCTATTGAAATTATCACTAAAAATTTATCACTTTAGAAATTTATCACTATTGAAATTTCTCACTATTGAAATTTATCACTATAGAAATTTATCTCTATAGAACATTATCACTACTGAAATTATCACTAAAAATTTGTCACTTTAGAAATTTATCACTATTGAAATTTATCACTATAGAAATTTATCTCTATAGAACATTATCACTACTGAAATTATCACTAAAAAATTTATCACTTTAGAAATTACCATTATTGAAATTTATCACTATAGAAATTTATCTCTATGGAACATTATCTCTATTGAAATTATCACTAAAAATTTATCACTTTAGAAATTTATCACTATTGAAATTTATCACTATTGAAATTTATCATCATAGAAATTTATCTCTATAGAACATTATCACTACTGAAATTATCACTAAAAAATTTATCACTTTAGAAATTTATCACTATTGAAATTTATCACTATAGAAATTTATCTCTATGGAACATTATCTCTATTGAAATTATCACTGAAAATTTATCACTTTAGAAATTTATCACTATTGAAATTTATCACTATAGAAATTTATCTCTATGGAACATTATCTCTATTGAAATTATCACTAAAAATTTATCACTTTAGAAATTTATCATTATTGAAATTTATCATCATAGAAATTTATCTCTATGGAACATTATCTCTATTGAAATTATCACTAAAAATTTATCACTTTAGAAATTTATCACTACGAAATTTATCACTATAGAAATTTATCTCTATGGAACATTATCTCTATTGAAATTATCACTAAAAATTTATCACTTTAGAAATTTATCACTATTGAAATTTATCACTATAGAAATCTTATCTCTATGGAACATTATCTCTATTGAAATTATCACTAAAAATTTATCACTTAGAAATTTATCACTATTGAAATTTATCACTATAGAAATTTATCTCTATAGAACATTATCACTACTGAAATTATCACTAAAAAAATTATCACTTTAGAAATTTATCACTATTGAAATTTATCACTATAGAAATTTGTCTCTATGGAACATTATCTCTATTGAAATTATCACTAAAATTTATCACTTTAGAAATTTATCACTATTGAAATTTATCACTATTGAAATTTATCACTATAGAAATTTATCTCTATAGAACATTATCACTACTGAAATTATCACTAAAAAATTTATCACTTTAGAAATTTATCACTATTGAAATTTATCACTATAGAAATTCTATCTCTATAGAACATTATCACTACTGAAATTATCACTAAAAAATTTATCACTTTAGAAATTTATCACTATTGAAATTTATCACTATAGAAATTTATTCTATGGAACATTATCTCTATTGAAATTATCACTAAAAATTTATCACTTTAGAAATTTATCACTATTGAAATTTATCACTATTGAAATTTATCACTATAGAAATTTATCTCTATAGAACATTATCACTACTGAAATTATCACTAAAATTTATCACTTTAGAAATTTATCACTATTGAAATTTATCACTATAGAAATTTATCTCTATAGAACATTATCACTGAAAATTATCACTAAAAATTTATCACTCTTTAGAAATTTATCACTATTGAAATTCTATCACTATAGAAATTTATCTCTATGGAACATTATCTCTATTGAAATTATCACTAAAAATTTATCACTTTAGAAATTTATCACTATTGAAATTTATCACTATTGAAATTTATCACTATAGAAATTTATCTCTATAGAACATTATCACTACTGAAATTATCACTTAAAAATTTATCACTTTAGAAATTTATCACTATTGAAATTTATCACTATAGAAATTTATCTCTATGGAACATTATCTCTATTGAAATTATCACTAAAAAATTATCACTTTAGAAATTTATCACTATTGAAATTTATCACTATAGAAATTTATCTCTATGGAACATTATCTCTATTGAAATTATCACTAAAAATTTATCACTTTAGAAATTTATCAATTATTGAAATTTATCACTATAGAAATTTATCTCTATGGAACATTATCTCTATTGAAATTATCACTAAAAATTTATCACTTTAGAAATTTATCACTATTGAAATTTATCACTATAGAAATTTATCTCTATGGAACATTATCTCATTGAAATTATCACTAAAAATTTATCACTTTAGAAATTTATCACTATTGAAATTCTATCACTATAGAAATTTATCTCTATGGAACATTATCTCATTGAAATTATCACTAAAAATTTATCACTTTAGAAATTTAATACTAGCTGAAATTTATCACTATAGAAATTTATTTCTATGGAACATTATCTCTATTGAAATTATCACTAAAAAATTTACTTGTTTTTAGAAATTTATCACTATTGAAATTTATCACTATAGAAATTTATCTCTATAGAACATTATCAATGACTGAAATTATCACTAAAAAAATTATCACTTTAGAAATTTATCACTATTGAAATTTATCACTATAGAAATTTATCTCTATGGAACATTATCTCTATTGAAATTATCAATTTAAAATTTATCACTTTAGAAATTTATCACTATTGAAATTTATCAATTACTGAAATTTATCACTATAGAAATTTATCTCTATAGAACATTATCACTACTGAAATTATCACTAAAAAATTTATCACTTTAGAAATTTATCACTATAGAAATTTATCACTATAGAAATTTATCTCTCTATAGAACATTATCACTACTGAAATTATCACTAAAAAATTTATCACTTTAGAAATTTATCACTATTGAAATTTATCACTATAGAAATTTATCTCTATGGAACATTATCTCTATTGAAATTATCATTAAAAATTTATCACTTTAGAAATTTATCACTATTGAAATTTATCACTATTGAAATTTATCACTATAGAAATTTATCTCTATAGAACATTATCACTACTGAAATTATCACTAAAAAATTTATCACTTTAGAAATTTATCACTATTGAAATTTATCACTATAGAAATTTATCTCTATGGAACATTAATATCTCTATTGAAATTATCACTAAAAATTTATCACTTTAGAAATTTATCACTATTGAAATTTATCACTATAGAAATTTATCTCTATGGAACATTATCTCTATTGAAATTCATCACTAAAAATTTATCACTTTAGAAATTTATCACTATTGAAATTTATCACTATAGAAATTTATCTCTATAGAACATTATCACTACTGAAATTATCATCAAAAAATTTATCACTTTAGAAATTTATCACTATTGAACACTACTATAGAAATTTATCTCTATGGAACATTATCACTATTGAAATTATCACTAAAAAAATTATCACTTTAGGAATTTATCACTATTGAATTTATCTCTATGGAACATTATCTCTATTGAAATTATCACTAAAAATTTATCACTTTAGAAATTTATCACTATAGAAATTTAATAATTTTCAGAAATTTATCTCTATAGAACATTATCACTACTGAAATTATCACTAAAAATTTATCACTTTAGAAATTTATCACTATTGAAATTTATCACTATAGAAATTTATCTCTATAGAACATTATCACTACTGAAATTATCACTAAAAAATTTATAACTTTAGAAATTTATCACTATTGAAATTTATCACTATAGAAATTTATCTCTATAGAACATTATCACTACTGAAATTATCACTAAAAAAATTATCACTTTAGAAATTTATCACTATTGAAATTTATCATTATAGAAATTTATCTCTATGGAACATTATCTCTATTGAAATTATCACTAAAAATTTATCACTTTAGAAATTTATCACTATTGAAATTTATCACTATAGAAATTTATCTCTATGGAACATTATCTCTATTGAAATTATCACTAAAAATTTATCACTTTAGAAATTTATCACTATTGAAATTTATCACTATAGAAATTTATCTCTATAGAACATTATCACTACTGAAATTATCACTAAAAAATTTATCACTTTAGAAATTTATCACTATTGAAATTTATCACTATAGAAATTTATCTCTATGGAACATTATCTCTATTGAAATTATCACTAAAAATTTATCACTTTAGAAATTTATCACTATTGAAATTTATCACTATAGAAATTTATCTCTATAGAACATTATCACTACTGAAATTATCACTAAAAAATTTATCACTTTAGAAATTTATCACTATTGAAATTTATCACTATAGAAATTTATCTCTATAGAACATTATCACTACTGAAATTATCACTAAAAAATTTATCACTTTAGAAATTTATCACTATTGAAATTTATCACTATAGAAATTTATTCCTATAGAACATTATCACTACCGAAATTATCACTAAAAAATTTATCACTTTAGAAATTTATCACTATTGAAATTTATCACTATAGAAATTTATCTCTATGGAACATTATCTCTATTGAAATTATCACTAAAAATTTATCACTTTAGAAATTTATCACTATTGAAATTTATCACAATAGAAATTTATCTCTATAGAACATTATCACTACTGAAATTATCAATAAAAAATTTATCACTTTTAGAAATTTATCACTATATTGAAATTTACTCTCTACTATAGAAATTTATCTCTATAGAACATTATCACTACTGAAATTATCACTAAAAATTTATCACTTTAGAAATTTATCACTATTGAAATTTATCACTATAGAAATTTATCTCTATAGAACATTATCACTACTGAAATTATCACTAAAAATTTATCACTTTAGAAATTTATCACTATTGAAATTTATCACTATAGAAATTTATCTCTATAGAACATTATCACTACTGAAATTATCACTAAAAAATTTATCACTTTAGAAATTTATCACTATTGAAATTTATCACTATAGAAATTTATCTCTATGGAACATTATCTCTATTGAAATTATCACTAAAAATTTATCACTTTAGAAATTTATCACTATAGAAATTTGTCATACTATAGAAATTTATCTCTATAGAACATTATCACTACTGAAATTATCACCAAAAAATTTATCACTTTAGAAATTTATCACTATTGAAATTTATCACTATAGAAATTTATCTCTATGGAACATTATCTCTATTGAAATTATCACTAAAAATTTATCACTTTAGAAATTTATCACTATTGAAATTTATCACTATTGAAATTTATCACTATAGAAATTTATCTCTATAGAACATTATCACTACTGAAATTATCACTAAAAAATTTATCACTTTAGAAATTTATCACTATTGAAATTTATCACTATAGAAATTTATCTCTATGGAACATTATCTCTATTGAAATTATCACTAAAAAATTATCACTTTAGAAATTTATCACTATTGAAATTTATCACTATAGAAATATCTCTATGGAACATTATCTCTATTGAAATTATCACTAAAAATTTATCACTTTTAGAAATTTATCACTATTGAAATTTATCACTATAGAAATTTATCTCTATGGAACATTATGTCTATTGAAATTATCACTAAAAATTTATCACTTTAGAAATTTATCACTATTGAAATTTATCACTATAGAAATTTATCTCTATGGAACATTATCTCTATTGAAATTATCACTAAAAATTATCACTTAGAAATTTATCACTATTGAAATTTATCACTATAGAAATTTATCTCTATGGAACATTATCTCTATTAAATTATCACTAAAAATTTATCACTTTAGAAATTTATCACTATTGAAATTTATCACTATAGAAATTTATCTCTATGGAACATTATCTCTATTGAAATTATCAATAAAAATTTATCACTTTAGAAATTTATCACTATTGAAATTTATCACTATAGAAATTTATCTCTATAGAACATTATCACTACTGAAATTATCACTAAAAAAATTATCACTTTAGAAATTTATCACTATTGAAATTTATCACTATAGAAATTTATCTCTATGGAACATTATCTCTATTGAAATTATCACTATTAAAAATTTATCACTTTTAGAAATTTATCAATATTGAAATTTATCACTATTGAAATTTATCACTATAGAACATCTCTATAGAACATTATCACTACTGAAATTATCACTAAAAAATTTATCACTTTAGAAATTTATCACTATAGAAATTTATCACTATAGAAATTTATCTCTATAGAACATTATCACTACTGAAATTATCACTAAAAAATTTATCACTTTAGAAATTTATCACTATTGAAATTTATCACTATAGAAATTTATCTTCTATGGAACATTATCTCTATTGAAATTATCACTAAAAATTTATCACTTTAGAAATTTATCACTATTGAAATTTATCACTATTGAAATTTATCACTATAGAAATTTATTCCTATAGAACATTATCACTACTGAAATTATCACTAAAAAATTTATCACTTTAGAAATTTATCACTATTGAAATTTATCACTATAGAAATTTATCTCTATGGAACATTATCTCTATTGAAATTATCACTAAAATTTATCACTTTAGAAATTTATCATTTACATATTGAAATTTATCACTATAGAAATTTATCTCTATGGAACATTATCTCTATTGAAATTATCACTAAAATTTATCACTTTAGAAATTTATCACTATTGAAATTTATCACTATAGAAATTTATCTCTATAGAACATTATCACTACTGAAATTATCACTAAAAAATTTATCACTTTAGAAATTTATCACTATTGAAATTTATCACTATAGAAATTTATCTCTATGGAACATTATCACTATTGAAATTACCTACTAAAAAAAATTATCACTTTAGGAATTTATCACTATTGAAATTCTATCTCTATGGAACATTATCTCTATTGAAATTATCACTAAAAATTTATCACTTTAGAAATTTATCACTATAGAAATTTATCACTATAGAAATTTATCTCTATAGAACATTATCACTACTGAAATTATCACTAAAAAATTTATCACTTTAGAAATTTATCACTATTGAAATTTTACTTACTATAGAAATTTATCTCTATAGAACATTATCACTACTGAAATTATCACTAAAAAATTTATAACTTTTAGAAATTTATCACTATTGAAATTTATCACTATAGAAATTTATCTCTATAGAACATTATCACTACTGAAATTATCACTAAAAAAATTATCACTTTAGAAATTTATCACTATTGAAATTTATCACTATAGAAATTTATCTCTATGGAACATTATCTCTATTGAAATTATCACTAAAAATTTATCACTTTAGAAATTTATCACTATTGAAATTTATCACTATAGAAATTTATCTCTATGGAACATTATCTCTATTGAAATTATCACTAAAAATTTATCACTTTAGAAATTTATCACTATTGAAATTTATCACTATAGAAATTTATCTCTATAGAACATTATCACTACTGAAATTATCACTAAAAAATTTATCACTTTAGAAATTTATCACTATTGAAATTTATCACTATAGAAATTTATCTCTATGGAACATTATCTCTATTGAAATTATCACTAAAAATTTATCACTTTAGAAATTTATCACTATTGAAATTTATCAATATAGAAATTTATCTCTATAGAACATTATCACTACTGAAATTATCACTAAAAAATTTATCACTTTAGAAATTTATCACTATTGAAATTTATCACTATAGAAATTTATCTCTATAGAACATTATCACTACTGAAATTATCACTAAAAAATTTATCACTTTAGAAATTTATCACTATTGAAATTTATCACTATAGAAATTTATCTCTATAGAACATTATCACTACTGAAATTATCACTAAAAAATTTATCACTTTAGAAATTTATCACTATTGAAATTTATCACTATAGAAATTTATCTCTATGGAACATTATCTCTATTGAAATTATCACTAAAAATTTATCACTTTAGAAATTTATCACTATTGAAAATTATCACAATAGAAATTTATCTCTATAGAACATTATCACTACTGAAATTATCACTAAAAAATTTATCACTTTAGAAATTTATCACTATTGAAATTTATCACTATAGAAATTTATCTCTATAGAACATTATCACTACTGAAATTATCACTAAAAAATTTAATACTTTAGAAATTTATCACTATTGAAATTTATCACTATAGAAATTTATCTCTATAGAACATTATCACTACTGAAATTATCACTAAAAATTTATCACTTTAGAAATTTATCACTATTGAAATTTATCACTAATATAGAAATTTATCTTTATAGAACATTATCACTACTGAAATTATCACTGCTAAAAAATTTATCACTTTAGAAATTTATCACTATTGAAATTTATCACTATAGAAATTTATCTCTATGGAACATTATCTCTATTGAAATTATCACTAAAAATTTATCACTTTAGAAATTTATCACTATAGAAATTTATCACTATAGAAATTTATCTCTATAGAACATTATCACTACTCGAAATTATCACTAAAAATTTATCACTTTAGAAATTTATCACTATTGAAATTTATCACTATAGAAATTTATCTCTATAGAACATTATCGTCACTACTGAAATTATCACTAAAAAATTTATCACTTTAGAAATTTATCACTATTGAAATTTATCACTATAGAAATTTATCTCTATGGAACATTATCTCTCTTGAAATTATCACTAAAAATTTATCACTTTAGAAATTTATCACTATTGAAATTTATCACTATAGAAATTTATCTCTATAGAACATTATCACTACTGAAATTATCACTAAAAAATTTATCACTTTAGAAATTTATCACTATTGAAATTTATCGCTATAGAAATTTATCTCTATGGAACATTATCTCTATTGAAATTATCACTAAAAATTTATCACTTTAGAAATTTATCACTATTGAAATTTATCACTATAGAAATTTATCTCTATAGAACATTATCACTACTGAAATTATCACTAAAAAATTTATCACTTTAGAAATTTATCACTATTGAAATTTATCACTATAGAAATTTATCTCTATGGAACATTATCTCTATTGAAATTATCAATAAAAAATCATCACCTTAGAAATTTATCACTATTGAAATTTATCACTCATAGAAATTTATCTCTATATAGAACATTATCACTACTGAAATTATCACTAAAAAATTTATCACTTTAGAAATTTATCACTATTGAAATTTATCACTATAGAAATTTATCTCTATGGAACATTATCTCTATTGAAATTATCACAAAATTTATCACTTTAGAAATTTATCACTATTGAAATTTATCACTATAGAAATTTTTCTCTATAGAACATTATCACTACTGAAATTATCACTAAAAAATTTATCACTTTAGAAATTTATCACTATTGAAATTTTTATCACTATAGAAATTTATCTCTATGGAACATTATCTCTATTGAAATTATCACTAAAAATTATCACTTTAGAAATTATCATTGAAATTTATCACTATAGAAATTTATCTCTTTATAGAACATTATCACTACTGAAATTATCACTAAAAAATTTATCACTTTAGAAATTTACCACTATTGAAATTTATCACCATAGAAATTTATCTCTATGGAACATTATCTCTATTGAAATTATCACTAAAAAAATTATCACTTTAGAAATTTATCACTATTGAAATTTATCACTATAGAAATTTATCTCTATGGAACATTATCTCTATTGAAATTATCACAAAAAATTACTTCACTTTAGAAATTTATCACTATTGAAATTTATGACTATAGAAATTTATCTCTATGGAACATTATCTCTATTGAAATTATCACTAAAAATTTATCACTTTAGAAATTTATCACTATTGAAATTTATCACTATAGAAATTTATCTCTATGGAACATTATCTCTATTGAAATTATCACTAAAAATTTATCACTTTAGAAATTTATCACTATTGAAATTTATCACTATAGAAATTTATCTCTATAGAACATTATCACTACTGAAATTATCACTAAAAAATTTATCACTTTAGAAATTTATCACTATTGAAATTTATCACTATAGAAATTTATCTCTATAGAACATTATCACTACTGAAATTATCACTAAAAAATTTATCACTTTATAAATTTATCACTATTGAAATTTATCACTATAGAAATTTATCTCTATGGAACATTATCTCTATTGAAATTATCACTAAAAATTTATCACTTTAGAAATTTATCACTATTGAAATTTATCACTATAGAAATTTATCTCTATAGAACATTATCACTACTGAAATTATCACTAAAAAATTTATCACTTTAGAAATTTATCACTATAGAAATTTATCACTATTGAAATTTATCACTATAGAAATTTATCTCTATGGAACATTATCACTATTGAAATTATCACTAAAAAAAATTATCACTTTAGAAATTTATCACTATTGAAATTTATCTCTATGGAACATTATCTCTATTGAAATTATCACTAAAAATTTATCACTTTAGAAATTTATCACTATAGAAATTTATCACTATAGAAATTTATCTCTATAGAACATTATCACTACTGAAATTATCACTAAAAAATTTATCACTTTAGAAATTTATCACTATTGAAATTTATCACTATAGAAATTTATCTCTATGGAACATTATCTCTATTGAAATTATCACTAAAAATTTATCACTTTAGAAATTTATCACTATTGAAATTTATCACTATAGAAATTTATCTCTATAGAACATTATCACTACTGAAATTATCACTAAAAAATTTATCACTTTAGAAATTTATCACTATTGAAATTTATAACTATAGAAATTTATCTCTATAGAACATTATCACTACTGAAATTATCACTAAAAAATTTATCACTTTAGAAATTTATCACTATTGAAATTTATCACTATAGAAATTTATCTCTATGGAACATTATCTCTATTGAAATTATCACTAAAAATTTATCACTTTAGAAATTTATGACTATTGAAATTTATCACTATAGAAATTTATCTCTATAGAACATTATCACTACTGAAATTATCACTAAAAAATTTATCACTTTAGAAATTTATCACTATTGAAATTTATCACTATAGAAATTTATCTCTATGGAACATTATCTCTATTGAAATTATCACTAAAAATTTATCACTTTAGAAATTTATCACTATTGAAATTTATCACTATAGAAATTTATCTCTATAGAACATTATCACTACTGAAATTATCACTAAAAAATTTATCACTTTAGAAATTTATCAGTATTGAAATTTATCACTATAGAAATTTATCTCTATAGAACATTATCACTACCGAAATTAATACTAAAAAATTTAATACTTTAGAAATTTATCACTATTGAAATTTATCACTATAGAAATTTATCTCTATAGAACATTATCACTACTGAAATTATCACTAAAGAATTTATCACTTTTAGAAATTTATCACTTTAGAAATTTATCACTATTGAAATTTATCTCTATGGAACATTATCTCTATTGAAATTATCACTAAAAATTTATCACTTTAGAAATTTATCACTATAGAAATTTATCACTATAGAAATTTATCTCTATAGAACATTATCACTACTGAAATTATCACTAAAAAATTTATCACTTTAGAAATTTATCACTATTGAAATTTATAACTATAGAAATTTATTCTATAGAACATTATCACTACTGAAATTATCACCAAAAAATTTATCACTTTAGAAATTTATCACTACTAAAATTTATCATCATGTCTTTATCTCTATGGAACATTATCTCTATTGAAATTATCACTAAAAATTTATCACTTTTTAGAAATTTATCACTACTGAAATTTATCACTATAGAAATTTATCTCATAGAACATTATCACTACTGAAATTATCACCAAAAAATTTATCACTTTAGAAATTTATCACTATTGAAATTTATCACTATAGAAATTTATCTCTATAGAACATTATCACTACCGAAATTATCACTAAAAATTTATCACTTTAGAAATTTCACTATTAAAATTTATCACTATAGAAATTTATTCTATAGAACATTATCACTACTGAAATTATCACTAAAAAATTTATCACTTTAGAAATTTATCACTATTGAAATTTATCACTATAGAAATTTATCTCTATGGAACATTATCTCTACTTCGAAATTATCACTAAAAATTTATCACTTTAGAAATTTATCACTATTGAAATTTATCACTATAGAAATTTATCTTCTATAGAACATTATCACTACTGAAATTACTACCAAAAATTTATCACTTTAGAAATTTATCACTATTGAAATTTATCACCATAGAAATTTATCTCTATAGAACATTATCACTACTGAAATTATCACCAAAAAATTTATCACTTTAGAAATTTATCACTATTGAAATTATCACTATAGAAATTCTATCTCTATAGAACATTATCACTACCGAAATTATCACTAAAAAATTTATCACTTTAGAAATTTATCACTATTGAAATTTATCACTATAGAAATTTATCTCTATAGAACATTATCACTACTGAAATTATCACTAAAATATTTATCACTTTAGAAATTTATCAATATTGAAATCTTATCACTATAGAAATTTATCTTTATGGAACATTATCTCTATTGAAATTATCACCAAAAAATTTATCACTCTTTGTGAAATTTATCACTATTGAAATTTATCACTATAGAAATTTATCTCTATAGAACATTATCACTACTGAAATTATCACTAAAAAATTTATCACTTTAGAAATTTATCACTATTGAAATTTATCACTATAGAAATTTATCTCTATAGAACATTATCACTACTGAAATTATCACTAAAAAATTCTATCACTTTAGAAATTTATCACTATTGAAATTTATCACTATAGAAATTTATCTCTATGGAACAATATTCCTATTGAAATTATCAACAAAAATTTAACAAATTTATCACTATTGAAATTTATCACTATAGAAATTTATCTCTATAGAACATTATCACTACCGAAATTATCAACAAAAAATTTAATACTTTAGAAATTTATCACTATTGAAATTTATCACTATAAAAATTTATCTCTATGAAACATTATCTCTATTGAAATTATCACTAAAAATTTATCACTTTAGAAATTTATCACTATTGAAATTTATCACTATAGAAATTTATCTCTATAGATCATTATCAATTTTACTGAAATTATCACCAAAAAATTTATCACTTTAGAAAATTTATCACTATTGAAATTTATCACCATAGAAATTTATCTCTATGGAACATTATCTCTATTGAAATTATCACTAAAAAAAATTATCACTTTAGAAATTTATCACTATTGAAATTTATCACTATAGAAATTTATCTCTATGGAACATTATCTCTATTGAAATTATCACTAAAAATTATCACTTTAAAATTATCACTATTAAAATTTATCACTATAGAAATTTATCTCTATGGAACATTATCTCTATTGAAATTATCACTAAAAATTTATCACTTTAGAAATTTATCACTATTGAAATTTATCACTATAGAAATTTATCTCTATGGAACATTATCTCTATTGAAATTTTCACTAAAAATTTATCACTTCAGGAAACTTATCACTATTGAAATTTATCACTATAGAAATTTATCTCTATAGAACATTATCACTACTGAAATTATCACTAAAAAATTTATCACTTTAGAAATTTATCACTATTGAAATTTATCACTATAGAAATTTATCTCTATAGAACATTATCACTACTGAAATTATCACTAAAAAATTTATCACTTTAGGAAATTTATCACTACTGAAATTTATCACTATAGAAACTTCTTATCTCTATGGAACATTATCTCTATTGAAATTATCACTAAAAATTTATCACTTTAGAAATTTATCACTATTGAAATTTATCACTATAGAAATTTATCTCTATAGAACATTATCACTACTGAAATTATCACTTAAAAAATTTATCACTTTAGAAATTTATCACTATAGAAATTTATCACTATTGAAATTTATCACTATAGAAATTTATCTCTATGGAACATTACTTCTACTTCATTGAAATTATCACTAAAAAAAATTATCACTTTAGAAATTTATCACTATTGAAATTTATCTCTATGAAATATTATCTCTATTGAAATTATCATCAAAAATTTATCACTTTTAGAAATTTATCACTATAGAAATTTATCACTATAGAAATTTATCTCTATAGAACATTATCACTACTGAAATTATCACTAAAAATTTATCACTTTAGAAATTTATCACTATTGAAATTTATCACTATAGAAATTTATCTCTATGGAACATTATCTCTATTGAAATTATCACCAAAAATTTACTTTAGAAATTTATCAATATTGAAATTTATCACCATAGAAATTTATCTCTATAGAACATTATTATCACTACTGAAATGTACATTACCAAAAATATTTATCACTTTAGAAATTTATCACTATTGAAATTGATTACTATAGAAATTTATTCATAGAATATTATCACTACTGAAATTAGCTCACTGGTGCACTTTATCACTTTAGAAATTTATCACTATTGGAATTTATAACTATAGAAATTTATCTCATGGAACATTATCTCATTGAAATTATCACTAAAATTTATCACTTTAGAAATTTATCACTTTATTGAAATGTATCACTATAGAAATTTATCTCTATGGTACATTATCACTACTGAAATTATCACTAAAAAATTTATCACTTTAGAAATTTATCACTATTGAAATTTATCACTATAGAAATTTATCTCTATGGAACATTATCTCTATTGAAATTATCACTAAAAATTTATCACTTTAGAAATTTATCACTATTGAAATTTATCACTATAGAAATTTATCTCTATAGAACATTATCACTACTGAAATTATCACTAAAAAAAAAAAAAAAAAAATTTATCACTTTAGAAATTTATCACTATTGAAATTTATCACTATAGAAATTTATCTCTATAGAACATTATCACTACCGAAATTATCAATGCAAAAAAAATTTATCATTTTTAGAAATTTATCACTATTGAAATTTATCACTATAGAAATTTATCTCTATAGAACATTATCACTACTGAAATTATCACTAAAAAATTTATCACTTTAGAAATTTATCACTATTGAAATTTTTATCACTATAGAAATTTATCTCTATGGAACATTATCTCTATTGAAATTATAACCAAAAATTTATCACTTTAGAAATTTATCACTATTGAAATTTATCACTATAGAAATTTATCTCTATAGAACATTATCACTACTGAAATTATCACTAAAAAATTTATCATTTTTTAGAAATTTATCACTATTGAAATTTATCACTATAGAAATTTATCTCTATAGAACATTATCACCACTGAAATTATCACTAAAAAATTTATCACTTTAGAAATTTATCACCATTGAAATTTATCACTATAGAAATTTATCTCTATAGAACATTATTATCACTACTGAAATTATCATCAAAAAATTTAATACTTTAGAAATTTATCACTATTGAAATTTATCACTATAGAAATTTATCTCATAGAACATTATCACTACTGAAATTATCACCAAAAAACCTATCACTTTAGAAATTTATCACTATTGAAATTATCACTATAGAAATTTATCTCTATGGAACATTATCTCTATTGAAATTATCACTAAAAATTGTCACTTTTAGAAATTATCACTTGTAGAAATTATCACTATAGAAATTTATCTCTATGAACATTATCACTACCAAATTTATCTACCAAAAAATTTATCACTTTAAATTTATCACTATTGAAATTTATCACTATAGAAATTTATCTCTATGGAACATTATCTCTATTGAAATTATCACTAAAAATTTATCACTTTAGAAATTTATCACTATTGAAATTTATCACTATAGAAATTTATCTCATAGAACATTATCACTACTGAAATTATCACTAAAAAATTTATCACTTTAGAAATTTATCACTATTGAAATTTATAACTATAGAAATTTATCTCTATAGAACATTATCACTACTGAAATTATCACTAAAAAATCTCATCACTTTAGAAATTTATCACTATTGAAATTTATCACTATAGAAATTTATCTCTATGGAACATTATCTCTATTGAAATTATCACTAAAAATTTATCACTTTAGAAATTTATGACTATGAAATTTATCACTATAGAAATTTATCTCTATAGAACATTATCACTACTGAAATTATCACTAAAAAATTTATCACTTTAGAAATTTATCACTATTGAAATTTATCACTATAGAAATTTATCTCTATGGAACATTATCTCTATTGAAATTATCACTAAAAATTTATCACTTTAGAAATTTATCACTATTGAAATTTATCACTATAGAAATTTATCTCTATAGAACATTATCACTACTGAAATTATCACTAAAAAATTTATCACTTTAGAAATTTATCAGTATTGAAATTTATCACTATAGAAATTTATCTCTATAGAACATTATCACTACTGAAATTATCACTAAAAATTTATCACTTTAGAAATTTATCACTATTGAAATTTATCACTATAGAAATTTATCTCTATAGAACATTATCACTACTGAAATTATCACTAAAAATTTATCACTTTAGAAATTTATCACTTTAGAAATTTATCACTATTGAAATTTATCTCTATGGAACATTATCTCTATTGAAATTATCACTAAAAATTTATCACTTTAGAAATTTATCACTATAGAAATTTATCACTATAGAAATTTATCTCTATAGAACATTGATACTGAAATTATCACTAAAAATTTATCACTTTAGAAATTTATCACTATTGAAATTTATCACCATAGAAATTTATCTCTATGGAACATTCTATTGAAATTATCACTAAAAATTTATCACTTTAGAAATTTATCACTATTGAAATTTATCACTATAGAAATTTATCTCTATAGAACATTATCACTACTGAAATTATCACTAAAAAATTTATCACTTTAGAAATTTATCACTATTGAAATTTATAACTATAGAAATTTATCTCTATAGAACATTATCATTCACTACTGAAATTATCACTAAAAAATTTATCACTTTAGAAATTTATCACTATTGAAATTTATCACTATAGAAATTTATCTCTATGGAACATTATCTCTATTGAAATTATCACTAAAAATTTATCACTTTAGAAATTTATCACTATTGAAATTTATCACTATAGAAATTTATCTCTATAGAACATTATCACTACTGAAATTATCACTAAAAAATTTATCACTTTAGAAATTTATCACCATTGAAATTTATCACTATAGTAGTTTTATTCATAGAACATTATCACTACTGAAATTATCACTTGCAATTATCACTTTAGAAATTTATCACTATTGAAATTTATCACTATAGAAATTTATCTCTATAGAACATTATCACTACTGAAATTATCACTAAAAAAATTATCACTTTAGAAATTTATCACTATTGAAATTTATCACTATAGAAATTTATCTCTATGGAACATTATCTCTATTGAAATTATCACTAAAATTTATCACTTTAGAAATTTATCACTATTGAAATTTATCACTATAGAAATTTATCTCTATAGAACATTATCACTACTGAAATTATCACTTAAAAATTTATCACTTTAGAAATTTATCACTATTGAAATTTATCACTATAGAAATTTATCTCTATAGAACATTATCACTACTGAAATTATCACTAAAAAATTTATCACTTAGAAATTTATCACTATTGAAATTTATCATCATAGAAATTTATCTCTATAGAACATTATCACTACTGAAATTATCACTAAAAAAATTTATCACTTTAGAAATTTATCAGCCATACAATTTATCACTAGAAGTTTATCTCATAGAACATTATCACTACTGAAATTATCACTAAAATATTTATCACTTTAGAAATTTATCAATATTGAAATTTATCACTATAGAAATTTATCTCTATGGAACATTATCTCTATTGAAATTATCACCAAAAATCACTTTTAGAAATTTTGTCACTATTGAAAATTTTATCACTATAGAAATTTATCTCTATAGAACATTATCACTACTGAAATTATCACTAAAAAATTTATCACTTTAGAAATTTATCACTATTGAAATTTATCACTATAGAAATTTACCTATAGAACATTATCACTACTGAAATTATCACTAAAAAATTTATCACTTTAGAAATTTATCACTATTGAAATTTATCAAATATAGAAATTTATCTCTATGGAACATTATCTCTATTGAAATTATCACTAAAAATTTATCACTTTAGAAATTTATCACTATTGAAATTTATCACTATAGAAATTTATTTCTATAGAACATTATCACTACCAAAATTATCACTAAAAAATTTACCACTTTAGAAATTTATCACTATTGAAATTTATCACTATAGAAATTTATCTCTATGGAACATTATCTCTATTGAAATTATCACTAAAATTTATCACTTTAGAAATTTATCACTATTGAAATTTATCACTATAGAAATTTATCTCTATAGATCATTATCACTACTGAAATTATCACTAAAAAATTTATCACTTTAGAAATTTATCACTATTGAAATTTATCACTATAGAAATTATCTCTATGGAACATTATCTCTATTGAAATTATCACTAAAAAAAATTATCACTTTAGAAATTTATCACTATTGAAATTTATCACTATAGAAAATTTATCTCTATGAAACATTATCTCTATTGAAATTACTCAAAAAAATTATCACTTTAGAAATTTATCACTATTGAAATTTATCACTTAGTAGAAATTTATCTCTATGGAACATTATCTCTATTGAAATTATCAATAAAAATTTATCACTTTAGAAATTTATCACTATTGAAATTTATCACTATAGAAATTTATCTCTATGGAACATTATCTCTATTGAAATTATCACTAAAAATTATCACTTTAGAAATTTATCACTATTGAAATTTATCACTATAGAAATTTATCTCTATAGAACATTATCACTACTGAAATTATCACTAAAAAATTTATCACTTTAGGAAATTTATCACTATTGAAATTATCACTATAGAAATTTATCTCTATATAACAATACTACTGAAATTATCACTAAAAAATTTATCACTTTAGAAATTTATCACTATTGAAATTTATCACTATAGAAATTTATCTCTATGGAACATTATCTCTATTGAAATTATCACTAAAAATTTATCACTTTAGAAATTTATCACTATTGAAATTTATCACCATAGAAATTTATCTCTATAGAACATTATCACTACTGAAATTATCACTAAAAAATTCATCACTTTAGAAATTTATCACTATAGAAATTTATCACTATTGAAATTTTATCACTATAGAAATTTATCTCTGAACATTATCACTATTTAAAATGTATTTCATTTAAAAATTATCACTTTAGAAATTTATCACTATTGAAATTTATCTCTATGGAACATTATCTCTATTGAAATTATCACTAAAAATTTATCACTTTAGAAATTTATCACTATAGAAATTTATCACTTCAAGAGAAATTTATCTCTTATAGAACATTATCACTACTGAAATTATCACTAAAATATTTATCACTTTAGAAATTTATCACTATTGAAATTTATCACTATAGAAATTTATCTCTATGAACATTATCTCTATTGAAATTTATCACTAAAAATTTATCACTTTAGAAATTTATCACTATTGAAATTTATCACTATAGAAATTTATCTCTATAGAACATTATCACTACTGAAATTATCACTAAAATACGATCACTTTAGAAATTTATCACTATTGAAATTTATCACTATAGAAATTTATCTCTATAGAACATTATCACTACTGAAATTATCACTAAAAAATTTATCACTTTAGAATTTATCACTATTGAAATTTATAACTATAGAAATTTATCTCTATGGAACATTATCTCTATTGAAATTATCACTAAAAATTTATCACTTTAGAAATTTATCACTATTGAAATTTATCACTATAGAAATTTATCCATAGAACATTATCACTACTGAAATTATCACTAAAAAATTTATCACTTGTGAAATTTATCACTATTGAAATTTATCAATTATAGAAATTTATCTCTATGGAACATTATCTCTATTGAAATTATCACTAAAAATTTATCACTTTAGAAATTTATCACTATTGAAATTTATCACTATAGAAATTTATCTCTATAGAACATTATCACTACTGAAATTATCACTAAAAAATTTTATCACTTTAGAAATTTACTCATTTAAATTTATCATAGAAATTTGTCTCTATAGAACATTATCACTACTGAAATTATCACTAAAAAATTTATCACTTTTAGAAATTTATCACTATTGAAATTTATCAATTATAGAAATTTATCTCTATAGAACATTATCAATACTGAAATTATCACTAAAAAATTTATCACTTTAGAAATTTATCACTATTGAAATTTATCACTATAGAAATTTATCTCTATGGAACATTATCTCTATTGAAATTATAACTAAAAATTTATCACTTTAGAAATTTATCACTATTGAAATTTATCACTATAGAAATTTATCTCTATAGAACATTATCACTACTGAAATTATCACTAAAAAATTTATCACTTTAGAAATTTATCACTATTGAAATTTATCACTATAGAAATTTATCTCTATAGAACATTATCACTACTGAAATTATCACCAAAAAATTATCACTTTAGAAATTTATCACTATTGAAATTTATCACTATAGAAATTTTATCTCTATGAGTTTGATTATCTTTATTGAATTATCACTAAAATTTATCACTTTTAGAAATTTATCACTATTGAAATTTATCACTATAGAAATTTATCTCTATAGAACATTATCACTACTGGAAAATTATCACACTTAAAAATAACTTATCACTTTAGAAATTTATCACTATTGAAATTTATCACTATAGAAATTTATCTTCTATAGAAATATTACGCTCACTGAAATTATCACTAAAAATTTATCACTTTAGAAATTTATCACTATTGAAATTTATCACTATAGAAATTTATCTCTATAGAATATTATTCATCACTGAAATTATCACTAAAAAATTTATCACTTTAGAAATTTATCACTATTGAAATTTATCACTATAGAAATTTATCTCTATGGAACATTATCTCTATTTGAATTATAATTCAAAATTATCACTTTAGAAATTCTATCACTATTGAAAATTATCATATGAAATTTCATTCTATAGAACATTATCACTACTGAAATTATCATCAAAAAATTTATCACTTTAGAAATTTATCACTATTGAAATTTATCACTATAGAAATTTATCTCTATAGAACATTATCACTAATAAAATTATCACTAAAAATATCACTTAGAAATTTATCACTATTGAAATTTATCATAGAAATTTATCTCTATAGAACATTATCACTACTGAAATTATCACTAAAAAATTTATCACTTTAGAAATTACATTTCACTATTGAAATTTATCACTATAGAAATTTATCTCTATAGAACATTATCACTAATGAAATTATCACTAAAAATTTATCACTTTAGAAATTTATCACTATTGAAATTTATCACTATAGAAATTTATCTCTATGGAACATTATCTCTATTGAAAAATTATCACTAAAAATTTATCACTTTAGAAATGAATATAGAAATTTATCACTATAGAAATTTATCTCTATAGAACATTATCACTACTGAAATTATCACTAAGAAATTTATCACTTTAGAAATTTATCACTATTGAAATTTATCACTATAGAAATTTATCTCTATAGAACATTATCACTACTGAAATTATCACTAAGAAATTTATCACTTTTAGAAATTTATCACTATTGAAATTTACCACTATAGAAATTTATCTCTATAGAACATTATCACTACTGAAATTATCACTAAAAAATTTATCACTTTAGAAATTTATCACTATTGAAATTTATCACTATAGAAATTTATCTCTATGGAACATTATCTCTATTGAAATTATCATCAAAAATTTATCACTTTAGAAATTAATTAGCTATTGAAATTTATCACTATAGAAATTTATCTCTATAGAACATTATCACTATCATTGAAATTATCACTAAAAAATTTTATCACTTTAGAAATTTATCACTATTGAAATTTATCACTATAGAAATTTATCTCTATGGAACATTATCTCTATTGAAATTATCACTAAAATTTATCACTTTAGAAAATTTATCACTATTGAAATTTATCACTATAGAAATTTATCTCTATAGAACATTATCACTACTGAAATTATCACTAAAAAATTTATCACTTTAGAAATTTATCACTATTGAAATTTATCACTATAGAAATTATCTCTAAGTGAAACATTATCTCTATTGTACTATCACTAAAAAAATTATCACTTTAGAAATTTATCACTATTGAAATTTATCACTATAGAAATTTATCTCTATGGAACATTATCTCTATTGAAATTATCATCAAAAAATTATCACTTAAATTATCACTTATTGAAATTTATCACTATAGAAATTTATCTCTATGGAACATTATCTCTATTGAAATTATCACTAAAAATTTATCACTTTAGAAATTTATCACTATTGAAATTTATCACTATAGAAATTTATCTCTATGGAACATTATCTCTATTGAAATTATCACTAAAATTATCACTAGAAATTTATCACTATTGGAATTATCACTATAGAAATTTATCTCTATAGAACATGAACAACAAATGAAATTATCACTAAAAAATTTATCACTTTAGAAATTTATCACTATTGAAATTTATCACTATAGAAATTTATCTCTATGGAACATTATCTCTATTGAAATTATCACTAAAAAATTATCACTTTAGAAATTTATCACTATTGGAATTGCATCAATTATAGGAAATTTTTATCTTCTATGGAACATTATCTCTATTGAAATTATTATCACTAAAAATATTATCACTTTAGAAATTTATCATTGAAATTTATCACTATAGAAATTTATCTGTATGGAACATTATCTCTATTGAAATTATCACTAAAAATTTATCACTTTAGAAATTTATCACTATTGAAATTTATCACTATTGAAATTTAACTCTGTAGAAATTTATCTCTATAGAAAATTATCACTATTGAAATTACAACTAAAAAATTTATCACTTCAGAAATTTATCACTATAGAAATTTATCTCTGTAGAAATTTATCTCTATAAAAAATTATCACTATTGAAATTATCACTAAAAATTTATCACTTTAGAAATTTAACACTTTAGCAATTTATCAATGTAGAAATTTATCAGTGTAGCAATTTATTACTATAGAAATTTATCACTTTAAAGATCGGAATGTTATTTCGCTAAAAGCATTTGATTCTATGAATACAATTCGCTGAAAGCTGACATCATCCTACAAGCAGGAAGAGATGTTGACATGCAATATGAGATTTAAGTTGAAATGTCCAAATCTTGTTTGCGGAAATATTAATATACGACTGTTATTCTATAAGAAAATGGAGTGTTATTTTTTTTCTTCCGTCTTTCGTTTATTTATTTATTTAAAAAATGTTCGCCATATACAGCTACCTTTTTTAAAATGCACTCCACCCACGTCTATTGAACGGATGAAGAGGCTCATCCCTTGTTTCCTGTTTAGGATGTGGTTTCCGGCTTTCTCTTTTCCAATCTTTTACTCTTTTCCATTCTTTTACTCTTTTCTTTTTCAATTGGATTAGATAGACTAAACTATCGCCCGGTTCACACTCCACCCACGTCTATTGAATGGGTGAAGAGGCTCATCCCTTGTTTCCTGTTTAGGATGTGGTTTCCAGCTTTCTCTTTTCCAATCTTTTCATCTTACGTAGCCCCCTGCACATCAGTGGCGTTACCGCTTTGCTCGGGGTGATATGATTAAAAAAAATAAAAAATTAAAATTCCTTGGTGTCGCAATGCAATGGATTGGTAAATAGCATTGCACCCATGGGCATATGTTGAATAACAGAGAAATAAAATGCATTGAAAAGAAATAGACAGTCGGTAGTTGAAATACGATCAGGTGTCGTAGAACACTACAATACAACAATACAACAATATGACGTCGCCGAGGGGATATTTACGAGGTGCCTTCAATAAGTTTCCGGTTTTTTTTCTAGAAGCATTTAAAATTAGTGTAGGCTCTTCAAATTGTATTATGTTATTACTATACATCTGATGAGATGACAGACCCATTTTTATCATTTCAGGTTGAAAGGGACAGCTGCAGCAGAACTTGGAGCACACCCTACTAAGCCCTGGTTGTTACAGTTGACGTTCTTTTGAAAATGCAGTCCGGGTGAGAGGACACATTGGAAGAACGATATGCAATAAAGTTTTCTGTTAAACTTCGGAAAAACGCCACAGAAACGTATGGAATGCTTCAGATTGCTTACGGACCATTCTGCGTTTGCCGATCATTGATTTTTGAATGGTAGAACGATGAGGAGTGGTAAGAGTAGGGAAGTCAGAACACTAGAGTTGGTGGGGTAAATCCGTAATTTTATGGATGAGGGTTGTCGTATGTGTATCTAAATTTATTTATAAATGGAACTTTGTTTGTGGGGACAAACAAATGATGGGTAACAATTGCTGGAATATCAAAAAGTACATTGAATATGGCAGGCGATCAAGAAAGAAAAAATTTATAATAGTTCTTAGGTTCAGGAAGGTTTCATTTCAAGTGTTTGTTTATTAAATGATTTAATAAAATCACTTGTTGGACTATATATTTTCAATAGTGCTACTTTTAAAAACTTAAGGACTGATGGTTATTGAAAAAAAAAGGATTTCTCAGTAATCAGACTAATATCTGTTAGTTTCAATACGAATTAAGAAGTTTCTACGATTTTATTTTGAAAAATATTGCCATCGGTCAATATCATATATGCAAAAAACAAATGAAAGATTTTTTTCTTTAAAATAAGGCATTCCCTTGCAGCAAACATGGTAGCTATTCAAGAAAAAGTAACGTCATTTTCAGATTTTGAGCCCTGAAATTAGCTAGAAATTGTTTGTTGTTTTGGCACTATTTTTCTTTTCTTTGACCTGTGTTATAGTTGATTGATGAGATTAGAACAATTACAGTTGAATGATGTGCAGTGGATATCGGCTCGGAACGAGAAATCGGGGAGCCGAGTTCAAATTCCAGTAGATTTCATTGCATTCATTTTCGCGCAAATAATCCGTCTTTTCTTTCCAGTTATGGGTTAAATAACAGAACAGATTGGGTTCTATAGCATTGGTTGGCAACCAATCTACCGCAGAAAGCAATAGCAACCTACTGCAGGATAATCTTCTGTCCAGGCAGTCATGTCTCTTTCGAGACATGATCGCCCAAGCGTGTTTCAAGTATGGCACTTAACTGACTGAATGACAATTGAATAAATTGCCTTCATGTTTGAAAGTTTTACAGCAGTTGGAATATTTTGGAAAATATAATTCTACCTAGAATAATGTTTAAAAAAAAGTTCAATATTAAAAAAAAAATACAAAAGATGCAAATACTGTAAATATGAGTATAAAATTGAATAGAAAAAAAAACAAAGTGCATCGCTTTTGAAAAAATTATCCATAATAATCTTCAACCAGTACGTCAATTTAAAAAGAAAATTAACAGTATAGGAAACGTGGATAAAAAGAATTAACTTTTCGTGGCTATACGCTGCCTTATTATATCATAAATCAATGACTTAGCCTTTTTCTAGACACATTTGCAGTAGTTTTGAGCAGTCATGAGTATGCTGTGTGATCGGAATTATCACGCTAGTACATTCGTATATCGGCTTAAGTGACTGGTGCGAACCAAAGAGAAGGTTATGGATTCACCTGTTATTTGCGAGAAGTTGTAAAATAATCAGTGGCGGTTTTAACCAAAGAAAAATTATCTGTAGCACAATTCTCAATAGGAACGTTAAGAATATTAATCCATGGGGCGTCTAGAATAAATGAATCCCAATCAATACTGTGGTAAGAGAATGAAGTTTTGTGAAGAGGAGTTTCTTTTATAATAGAAGATTCAAAGAAATATCAGCAGATTATACAGCTTCATCTAAATTTCAAGTAGGACAGGGTAATGGTGTTCTACAAGATCTACGGGTGGAGGTAAGTACGAGATTAAGTAAAGAAAAATGTTAAACTGATTTATTAGGGAAACGAGTATGAAAATCTATTGTTTCACCGAGAGAGTTAGTCACCGAAAAAATGTAAGTCAGAATATCAGCGACATCAGTAACATTATGTCATGGGTCCTTACCTGTAACTCCAGATTGAACTCTTTCTTACACTATATATACTACACCTCTCAAGAGAGAGAGAGAGATAGAGATAGATAGAGAGAGAGTGAGTGAGTGAGTGAGTGAGTGAGTGAGTGAGTGAGTGAGTGAGTGAGTGAGTGAGTGAGTGTTGAGTTGGTAATAGTTCACTCCAAACCAGACTGATAGTGATACTAACATCTTCCCCATTTTGTATTGTTATTACTTGTTAATGTATATTTGTTATTTCTACCCTGGTGGTCGCCTTGTTCTTGTAGGACCTTAACCTGGTCCATAAGTGAGAATATCGGCTACATCAGTAACATTATGTCATGGATCCTTACCTGTAACTCCAGAATGAACTCTTCCTAACAGGATATATACTACATCTCTCAAGAGAGAGAGACAGACAGACAGACAGACAGACAGACAGACAGAGAATGAGAGTGAGTGAGTGAGAGTGAGTGAGTGAGAGTCGAGTTAGTAATAGTTCACTTCAAACCAGACTGATAGTGATATTAGCATCTTCCCCATCTTGTATTGTCATTTCTTGTTAATATATATTTGTTATTTCTACCCTGGTGGTCGTGTTGTTCTTTTCGGACCTTAACCTGATCCAAAACACATTACAATGATTATTCTACTTGACACGATGAGCAATAAAATCACCAAAAATACATGCAAATGAATGTAGAAGTAAGAGAAATTTCTATACTCTCAGAAATTTTGTTTAAAATATTACAGTTCTGAGAAACCTGACAGCGATAAAGAAAAAAGTGATAGCTAGCAAGGGCAATACTGAAAGTCAAAAGCACATGTAAAGAATCATCTGAGAACTCAAGAGACAACAATTTCCTTGCAATTTGGAGAGTGCCATGCATATGTATGTATTGTAACCTCGTCACCAAGTTGTTGTGAAATTAAGACACAAAGATGGAATAGTGTTAATCAAATATATCACAAATACAGTAGTTTAAATATATACAAATAAACAGGGTCACTATTTAGTCTGGCTGTCAGAGTTATCTGCTGAAATAGATTCCGCTCTCACTCTCTCTGCCACTCGCTTACTCTTACCCTCTGCTTCTAGAAATCAGAATTGCTACTTAGATATATTTTAGACGAATGAATGTGCCATAAGGGTAAGTACTCATAACAGTATGATAGAATATTTTCGGCAAAGAGAGATAATTCATTTCTAGCAGTACAAGAATTTAAATTACTTTCACAAAAAGACAAGACATCTAGAAACATGTTCAACTTAAAAAGATTCAAAGCTACACAAATTAAAACGAATGCCACAAATACTGGATAAAGTTTATATGACGGGTAGGTGATTTTTAAATGTTTTTAACGTATTTCTTTTCATAGAATGTGTTATGTCAACAATCTTCGTCGCCACTGTTATGTCGTGAGTATGAATAAATAACTCAACAACAAGAATAGGATAATTTTTGTATTCCGTGAAAATGGTACTTACAATGTTATTAGTATCCAATACAAGAATAAAGGTTAATCGTCTCAACCGTCGTAAGACGTAGTATGAGCAATGGGTACTTCCGGGTCGTCACCGGAAGTCTGCGACTGACTTGTCGATCGGCTGCTCGGCACACTCTCTACCCAACGTAGATGCCACCATTACTTTACATAGTAATGGAATAGTCCATTATAGCCGAATAGGCGCGGGCGTCCCAACAGAATGTGTCATGGGAAGATTTTGTTTAAAGGAAAAAGGTCAAAATAATTCTCACAATCTGTGGCAATACAAACTCGCCAGAGGTTTGCTATGATTAAAGCGTAATATGGCTTCAAGATGGTGTAACGAAAATAGATGCATGAACACCTAACTGTGCGTGACATATTTCTAAAAATACTGTGATATTATGCGATAGTTGACAAAAGTAGCCTCTCTAAGCACGACTAAGTTTTGGGGCTCCTTACTACCACTCAGAAGCAGCAAATAGAAAACTACCAACTCGGTACACTCATAATGAAAAGTCTAGCTAATAATCAGTAGGATCACCAACAATTTAAAACAGTTAAATCATTAGGGCGGTGGAAGAAAGAACCAGCAAACCATATCCTAAACAAGAAACAAAGGACAAATCTCTATGACTGTTCAATAAATATAGAAATAGTACTGACAGGGAAAAGTGTGATTGTCTACTCCTTTCAACGTGCTTACAGCATAGAAGGTTGAGTAATCTTTCGAGACACCCTATCTAGAAATTTTGAAAAACATTTACACGTCTTAAAACTACTCTTAAGATTAAGAGGGTTAAAATCAAAGTAAATCAACATAGAATTAAGTATCTTAATCTAATTAAATTTTAAAGTTTAAATGTGCCTATACCATTGTTGTGGGATATCCCCCTTTTGTATATGATAATGAACTCGACTGAGTGTACATATAGTCCTACCATAGAGAGAGTTGCAGTTGCAGTTGTCAGTGGAGAGTAATCGTAGTGATCAGTTACGGTTATCGGAGAGTTCTGAGAGTTGCCGAATTTACCCAGAGACTAGACTACCTCTGAGCTTCACTCAGCTAGAATAATATACACGGATATACTATTTCCAACGACTTCACTTCAAGACTTGTATATATTTATTTCTTACTAATAGTATTCCTGGATTTATTAATCTGCGTTCAAGTTTGTTTATTACGTTCAATATAACCTACTTTTCTATCTCCATGTCTGTTTTTTTTTGTTCATTGTTTTGTGCGGTTCCTCATCCGGAATCCACAACAACCATATACTCACATTGAAATATATTTAAATACTGAATTTTAATTTCTGTAATGACAACAGGTTTTATCAATTTGAGTTATATACATCATCACCACCATCATCATCATCCCCATCATCATCATCATCATCCCTATTGCGCACATAACGTTCACATTTGTTTCAAAGAAATGGTAATTTCGTTCTTTCTTCCTAATTTGATTATATATTTCTCTAAACCATTTGCAGTATATCCTCATTGAAGATGGATGTTCTTTGTCGTGCAGTGGATATCGACTCAGAACGACAACTCGGGGTGTCGAGTTCGAATTCCATTTGAATTTCTTGCATTCACCTACGTGCAAATACGCTTCGGAAATGTATTAATCCGTCACTTTCTTCCAGATATGGGTTAAATAATAGGACAGATTGGGTTCAGTAGCCTTGGCTGGCAACCAGTCTACCGCAGAAAGCAATGGTAACATATTACGGGATAATCTTCTGCCCAGCCAGTCATGTCTATTTCGATACATGATCACCAAAAGTGTGTATCACCTATGGCACTCAACTGACTGACTGACTATATTCAAATATTTACATAGTATTACTGATGCTTTCTTAAAAAGCTGAGTTTTGACATTTTTTTCCTAATTTTCAATGTATATGTATTATAATAATTATTTCTGCAGTCAGGTTTTTGTAGACGGTGATAATTTTGTTCCGAAATTCTTTCAGAAATTTCAATTAACCATTCGTTTTTTAAATTGGCCGTTCCGTGAGTACTTGAGATACTTATAATTAGGGGCAATTTGTTCTAATCCCTGACTAACAAAATTATAATGATAGAAATATTCGTCTCTATGGAGAAATCTTCAAGAGTTAGCTTTTCTGTCAGTTGAAATTTACAAAGACTTTCTCTAGAAACATTTTCCTCACAAATCTATATAATAAAGACTGGTCATTCGTATATGAGGATAGCTGTCGACTATCGGAGACACCTTTTCAGGTAGATGTGTGCTTGTTCAGCTCAGAGCCCACTTGGAGTTCATACTGAAACAATTCCGAGCGAAACTTAGTTACAGTTTTCGGGAGAGAGAGCGGGTTATCTAACGTGTACATCATGAACAACGCCAGCACACTCAAACTATCGGTCACGATGACTTGTGACTTCGTGCTTGCTAAACCATCGACGGCTCCACAAATAGTTCCTTCTACCCAATTTCAAGCACAAGGGTTGAGATAACTCGTGGTATGTTTTTAGGCACTTTTCAAAGGCGCTGCACACTAGCATCTAGTGATAACATAAAAAAACGTTACCTTCCTGACAAATCGAACATAGAGAGATTTGAAATGGCGTCTTATGTTCAGAAAGCGAACGTACTAATCAATTGGTAATATGTCTATAAAACCATATACATAAATCGAAAATTATATACACTACCGCCCATAATTATTAGGCCACCACAATTTTAAAAAAATGATATATTTCATAATATTTTTAGTATTTATTGCCAAGTAAATAATTCTAAATGAAAATAGAATGGTTCTTTTGTTAATACGACACAATAAAATGTGCCTCAAATAAACTGTTCTGGTGTTCGGTTTTTGTGCTCTCGTCCCCATGATAGTCTCTTCTTCTTATTGGCTGGCCAAAGCAAAGGCTTCCTGGCTGATGTAAAATTTTGCAACATAATATTAACAAAAGAACCATGCTATTTTCATTTAGAATTATACACTTGGCAATAAATACTAAAAATAGTATGAAATACATAATTTTTTTGAAAAACTAGGGTAGCTTAATAATTATGGCTCGTAGTATATATATATATATATATATATATATATGTGTGTGTGTGTGTGTGTGTGTGTGTGTGTGTGTGTGTGTGTATATACACTACCGGCCATAATTATTACGCCACCCCAGTGTTTTAAAATAATGATGTATTTCATACTATTTTTTAGTATTTATTACCAAGTGAATACATGTAACTGAAAATAGAATGGTTCTTTTGTTAATACTGCACAATAACATGTTCATCAAATGAATATATAAATATTTAATAATTACCTATATTGCTGTTTCATCAATGAAAGAATGAAGAAAATTTAGGGCGATTCGGACGAGTTCATCTTTGCTTCCTTGCCTTGCAAAATTTTGCAAATTAATAATAACAAATGAACCATTCTATTTTCATTTAGAATTATCCGCTTGGCAATAAATACTAAAACTAGTATGACATACATTTTGTTTTTAATCATCTCACACCAAGCAAGGCATTCCACTGCCACTATTGCGCATGGGGCTACATAGGGGAAGGTAAAGAGAAGGAGTGGTTAAACATAGGGAATGTCAGGAGGAAGGTGACAGATGAGTAAGGATACTGAGGATGAGGGTTGGGCAGATGAGAAGAGTGTTTGATAGAATGGGTGCAGGTTAGTGTGTTAGGAGGTGTCTGTTGACCTTACATTTAAACTCCTGGAGATTTTTTTTAAAACTGAGGTGACCTAATAATTATGGCCGGTAGTATACATAAACAGAAAATACAAATAGATACACACAGAAATGCATTAATACGTACATACTAATTAAATAGATAAATAAATAAAAAAAACAAAAACCGCCCTCCTATATAATGTTTAGAACACAACGGGAGGAGAGTTGGCTTCCTGTTGACTTGTAATAACAACTTCGTTATGATTCACAAAAGAAGCAGTTTCTTTTTAAAGAACCTGGTAAACCACTTTATTGAATTTAAAAAAAACGGTTCTGTAGTATTAATTTCACTGGGTATATTATTTCTAGAGCCATCAAACACTTTTGCACAAGTTCTCGATTGACTTCTAATATCACTGGCAATTTCGCTTTATTTATTTATTTTTTCATTTTTTTATTTTTTTATCCACGTCATTTTCATCTCTTAAATACAAACCTGCTACCTTATTTACCGAGTTTGGTTATTTGCTTAGACACCTTTTAATTCCGTATTGTTTTTTTATTAAGGGGCACAGCTTGCTGATTTCGCTATTTCATATTCTATATTACGTTTGGTAAAACCTGTAGTAATTGATTTTCTCACTTCAATCATTCCATGTTTATTGCTTAGAAAATATTACAACAGCTGTTAATATTTCCACCATATTCTCACCTTCTCGTCAAACAGCCGGTCGATCTTGGGAACTATCAGTCCAGTACCTCAGCATATAGAGTGCTTCTTCTAGTAGAAGTAGGGATAATATATGGTCGGTCTGCCAAGTCTATCGCGTAGCTTAGAGCACCTCGTATCCTACAACGGTCACCCGTCTTGATAATGATTGACTCAATGTTGCTGAACTTTGATGACCAAACAAGAACTGCTATTTCAACGTAATATGATCATAATGGGGAGTTCGTTGTAGTGCAGTGGATATCGGCTCGGAAAGAGAAATCGGAAAGCCGAGTTCGAATTCCAGTAAAATTCATTGCATTCACTTACGCTCAAATACTCTTTGGAAAAGTATTAATCCGTCTATTCCCTCAAACTATGGGTTAAATAACAGAGTAGAATGGATTCTATAGCCTTGGATTACAACCTATCTACTGCATAAACTAATTGCAAATTACTGCTGGAAAACTTTCTGCCCAGTCAGACATTTCTCTTTAGATACATGATCGCCCAAACGTGTATCACGTGTGGTAGTTAAATGAGTGTTTGTCAAAATGAAATTTTACTTATTGTAAGAAACGAGAAAGATATGGATATTGGGTCTGCGTTGAGCAATTGATATACTAATTTTTAAGCGTTGTGGTACAGGGCCGAAAGTATGGAGCACTCAGTCGTTCGTACATAGGTACAACAATTGTATGCTATAATTACGTCAACACTTTTAAGGAAACAAATGTAGTTGTATATTTAGACAATATGTGCGTTGTGGTACAGTGGATATCGACTCGGAACGAGAAACCGGGGAGCCGAGTTCGAATTCCAGTTGAATCCATTGTATTCATTTACACGCAAATACCCTTGGGAAAGGTATTAATTTGTCTATTCCTTCCAGTTCTGGGTTAAATAACAGGACAGATTGGGTTCTATAGCCTTGGTCGGCAACCAGTCTACCGCAGAATGCAATGGCAACCTACTGCGGGATAATCTTCTGCCCAGTCAGTCATGTCTCTTTCGAGACATGATCGCCCAAGCATGTATCACGTATGGCACGTAACTGACTGACTGAATATAATAGTTGGAAATATAATTAAAACTTTTAATGGTCATAAAGTGGGGGGTCGGTTTTCTCTTGTTTTAAAGTAATAAAATGATCCCCCACTAATTATACTTAATATAATAATGTAATATAATCTATCTCTTCTCACTCCAGCTATGTGTCAAATGGCAGGACAGATTGGGTTCTATAGCCTTGGTCGGCAACCAGTCTACCGCAGAAAGTAATGTCAACCTACTGCGGGATAATCTTCTGCCCAGTCAGTCATGTCTCTTTCGAGACATGATCGCCCAAGCGTGTATCACGATTGGCACTTAACTGATATAAAAAATTAAAAAGGCCACAAACGTAACGAAAATAAAGTTTTATCGGCAAAATAGTCATGTTATTATTTAGAAGAAAGACCAAACTATTTTTAATTACTATTTGAATTTTTTTTTAATCCTTTCTAACACGTTCGAAATTTTGGTTAAAATCTTGTTTTGTTTACGTCATCGCCTTCTTCAACTTTTTACATTGATTACTTTTGCGCGTTTTTTTTTCCGTTGAAAACACAATTATTTGGAAATTCTTGTAAAAATAAAAAAATGTCCGATTTTAATGACATTTTCAGTACTTATTCACAAACGAATGAAAAAAATTTTGAAATGACTATTTTAGAAAATATTAGTAAAAAATTTTTTTAAGTGTGTTACCCCCCCTACTTACTTAATTTAATGAAATTTTGCACATAACCTTCGTGTCCCCTGAGAATTAATTTTGTTAAAAGTAAGGGTCTTTGGAAATTGTAAATCACCTACTTTTTTTTTCAAATTAGTGTGTGGTGATACCACCAACCGAGCAAAAGCGACCAAATGGGATGTTGGCTCTATGCCGACCAGAAAGCTAATGAATAAAAAGTCGTCGTACGCAAATGGATCCGCGCAGATATTCCAGTTGAAAAATAAAAATTAATCAAATATCAAATTATCATATTTTTATTTACCAGTCAATGAGAAGCCCGACACCAAATACAAGGATGAAATTCGAAACTAGCTGTTTTGATCCAAAATGCCGATATAAAAAGCGGAAGACATAGACGCTTCGTCAGACAGGCACAGACAGAGGAGAAGAGTGTAATTAGTTTCTTCCTCGACCATATGTCGAGCAACTACTATGTTTGCCTCTATTTCCTGCTCTGTTCTCGAAGTACTAACTGACCTTTTCTAAGACATTCCACAAACCAACTTGCTGACCTACTGACCTTAGAAACGGCAACTTGATAATGAACATTAATCATACTACCAAGCTTTTTACCTTTTAGCGTTATATCTTCCTTGAACATTCTTTTATCTCCTTTAGCTCATTCTTCTCCGCCATGAACTCTCTTTGACTTCGTTGGACCTTTATTCCAAGTATTGTTTTAATTGTAAAACATTGATTGAAATGTATATATGTATAAATGTTATTTTACACTCAAAATTGCCTTTCTTGAATTTATAATCATTTATGAATTATAGTGGGCTATCTTCCCACAAGGCCAAATTCCGTTAACATGCTACGGAATCTTACTACCCCTCACTACAAATGAAATATGAGAAGAGATACCCGTTATAAATGCTATCTAAATAAAAATCTGCTCTGAATTGAAAAATAATAAATCCAATAAAACTATGACATTACTTAATTAGAAAAGCTTCTAATTGCTTTTGTAAATAAGTAATATTAACGACATTATTACCTGAAGAAATGAGCCATATAATAAAACTGTTCGTCCAAATGCTGATGACTGACTGAGTGCCAACTAAATAAAAATTTGCTCTGAATTGAAAAATAATAAATCCAATAAAACCAAGACATTACTTAATTAGAAAAGCTTCTAATTGCTTTTGTAAATAAGTAATATTAACGACATTGTTTGAAGAAATAATTTTTTTTTTGATGAATATTGAAATTTTACAAGAATCTTTTCAATTTTTTTACATTTTAATCATAATAATTCATAATAGTTCAAAATCCTGTAAAATTCCGTATTGTGGTGTTCCCTGGAGGTTATATAATAATTAAGTGGAAGCGAAAAATTTACGAGTCCAAAATTGCAAAGATTATTAAACGTAGTGGTGCCATCTATTTTTAAAATAATATTTATTTAATTAATACGCTCCTTGTTTTCATATATGGTTGACTAAAACTGCCATTATTATACGTAAACGTAACGTAGTGGTGCCATCTATTTTTAAAATAATATTTATTTAATTAATACGCTCCTTGTTTTCATATATGGTTGACTAAAACTGCCATTATTATACGTAAACGTAACGTAGTGGTGCCATCTATTTTTAAAATAATAATTTTTATTTATTTATTTTATACTTTCCTCATTTTCATGTATGGTTGGCTAAAATTGCCATTAATAAGAAACGGTTACGTAATTTAAGAGTTTCGTCCCTTTCCTGAGATTTATGAAAATTGTATTTATGGTCATGCGCTGTCATAGCTTTGTCATTCGACAGTTCGTCAAACGTTTGATGAACACGACGAATCGTTAATAATTTGTTGTATATTGCTTTTTTGTGCTATAAGTAAAAATTTCTTTAAAATCAGATTAATTTAACTTTCAGTTCTCTAATTTTACAAAATTAAAATGTCAGAAATTTTTTGAAATCGGTGAATTTTTGTTTGTTTACAAATTTCTTAATATTAAGAAAATGGACGCTTTTAAGAAAATTTTAAGAAATCAAAATTTAATATGACATTCCAATCTATATAATTTCTATCTAAAATACACCAGAATTTTTTACTTAATGGAAATATTAAATTTAATCATTAAGCTTTTAATTAGATCTAAAATGAAATGTTCAAGAATGTTTTTTCATTTTAAAAATTTCATTTTAAAAATTTCATTTTAAACTTAGGTATCGAAAATTCATGCCGACATATCGGAGATACCTACATTAGAACATGTAAGTAACTACTATAAAATTGTAAATTTTGTTTTGACATTGAAAGAAACAAAATGTACGTTTTTGTAGTAGTTATGTGGTGATACCGACCGAGCAAAATGATGGACCGGATGTTTGCACTCTCACAACCAAAAAGCAAATGACCAAAACTCGTCGGTGCGCATCCGGCTTCGCGCAGTTGTTCCGGTTGAAAACTAAAAATTAATTAAATATTAAATTCAAGTTCGCGAGCCTACGAGAATTTTATTTATCGGCCAATGGGAAGCCCAGAATCAAATACGGATATGAATTCCCAAATGATCTGCTGCGATTCAAAAAGAAGATATAAAAAGCCAATACAGAAAGCATCGCCAGACAGACCGACGCAGATACACCCAGACAGACTCGAGAGAGACGCGAGTAATTAGTATCTCCCTTGACCAAGTCAAGTGGCTTACTATGCTTGTCACCTTTACCTCTCTTTTCCTTCTTCCCTGTCTCAAAACAACTTACTGACCAAAGGAGCGGATACATCAAAGACATTCCTTACTTACAACGCTCCCACATACCTAAGTATTAATTCTCTTTTCAGCATTTTATTGCCATAAACATTTTAACGTCCGTTGGACCCATATTCAAAGGATCACTTAAAAAGGTAAAAACCTTAATTGATATGTGTATATATAAAATGTTATTTTTCAACTCAATTTGCTTGTCTTTATTTATAATGATTTAATGAGTTATAGTGGGCTATCTACAACGAGGTCAAATTCTGTTAAGCAGCAACAATATACAACTACTCTCCAAAAGAACAACTAACCCACTATAGTTATTTACATTTTGTAATGTAACAGTTTCATAACAAATTTTTTTTTTTAATCATATCACCCCAAGCAAGGCAGTAAGGCCACTGATGTGCAAGGGGCTACATAGGAGTGAGAAGATTGGAAAAGAGAAAACTGGAAACCGCATCCTAAACAGGAAACAAGGGATGAGCCTCTTCACCTGTTCAATAGACATGGGTGGAGTGTGAACCGGGCGATAGTTTAGTCTATCTACTCCAATTCGTACTGAAAATCGAGATCGAGCGAGCTTTTGCCCTTTTGCTCTACGCGAGGTTACCGTCCTCGCTGAGCTCGCCTTGGGACACCTGCGTTACCGTTTGACAGACGTACCGCCCCAGTCAAACTCCCCGCCCGGCACGGTCCCCGGCTAAGGGTCGAGCGCGGGCCCCAATCGGTCGGGGGCCCGCGCCCTTGGCGCTAGCAAGAGGGCCGCCGAACGACCCGTCCCCTTTTTCACCGGGTGAGCGAGGAAACGACGGATTGCTCTATTTTTATATTTAGCCCTGTTTGAGATTATTGTTTTGATGTTTTTAATGCAAATTTCAAAAGAGAAATCTCTGAAATAGTTACACAATTTTGACTATAACAACGGCTCAACATTTGAGTAAAGTGGAAATTTTAAGAAGCGTCGAAAAAGCTACCGACATTTAAGAACTTTTAGAAACAGATAAATAAGCTTTTTGAAACACCCACTAAGCAAATAAGTCCTGGAAAATTTAACGCTTCATACCGAACGCAAGAGATACAGTAGTAAACAGGGATTAACCCACTTAAAAATTTGGCGGATCTGTACGACACTACCACCACCTTCAAATGTTTCTTTTTTTTAAATTTTTTCAGTGTAATATTATCAATTACACCCGAAACTTTTTGACTGAGAAAAGAAATTTGAAAAAATTTCAATGTTTATACAATTTTAGGTGTGGCTCAGTTTCTCATACAACGTTATAGTAAATCGGTCGTCCATTTTGGAACCACTCGCCGGTATGACTTACCATCACCTATAAATTTGTTGATTATCATTTTTTTTTACTTTTTTCAGTGCAATCTTATCGATTACACCCTAAACTTTCCAATAGACAAAAAAAGTTGGAAAAAATTCAATATTTAAAAAAGTTTAGGTGGGGGCTGAATTTCTCATCCAACGTTAGAGTAAATCGACCCTCCATTTTCGAACCGTTAACCAGTACGACATTACCACCACCTGTAAATTTGTTTATTATCAAATCTTTGGCTTTTTTCCGTGCAATTTTATCGATTACACCCTAAACTTTCCGATTAACAAAAAATTTGGAAAAATTTCAATATTTATACACTTTTAGTGGGGACCTCAGTTTTTCAGTTAAAAAAGGGTAAGAACTTGTAAAAAATAACATAAAAATAGAAACCCCAACGCGAATGATTCCAAAACGGAGGATCAATTTACTATAACGTCGTATGAGAAAATGAGCCCCCTCTTAAAATTGTTTAAATACTGAAATTTCTTCAAATGTTTTTTTTTTTTTTTTTTTGATAATCGGAATCTTTATCTAATAATCGATAAGACTGCGCTGAAAAAAGTCCAAAAAATTGAAAATCAAAAAATTTCAATGCGATGGTAGGGAGCAGAGCACAGTTATGGTGTCTTCAATCATCGGGCTTCTGATTATTTTCTAGTAAAACTAAACTCAAAATAAACACAGAAAACGTGGAAGCCAGCATGAAACTACTCAGTTAAAGTGGCAAATTTTTAGTACTAAAACTATGAAGAATCTATTTTCATTCCGATACCGAACACTTATCGATAAAAAAAAATTTACTTGCCAAAAAATGACATTTATCAGTAAAACTACTGAAAAAGAAGCAATCTTGGTTCCAAAACCTATCACCACTCAAAAATTAATTGCCCACTTCAAGGTCGTTGTAATACAAAAGAAGTCATTTACAAGTCATTTACATGACAAATGGTTAAAATAAAATATATTTGGGATCAACAAATGACACAAGTCTACATTCACAAGTCTACATTCAAAATAGAAAACTTAAAAACTGTACAAAACTGGGTAGCCGTGTGGAGAAATTGAAATTAAAATACGAAAAAGACCCAGACATAACGTGGAGTATAGTGAAAATAGCCAAGCCTTACAACGGTGGCCAAATTTGTAGACTCGGACAGGAAAAAACATGAACTATTGAATAAAAGAACAGAAATTATGACTAAGTGTAACCATACCGAAAAGTACTTATTAGGTTCATACAACCATGGACTATAATTATAATTTCTTTTAATTTTAAAAATTGCGCGTTAAGAAATTCCCCGTCACGTGAGCGTTCCAAAAAACCACCGTTACGATGACTGCATATCGCCTGAAGACACCTCATCGTAGAAACCTAGGTTGCATAATAACTCGTTTACAAATGAAAAAAATATATATCTATTGATGCAGAGGATAATTTTCTAAACATATATTGTTAAATATAACAAACAATAAATGTCTATTATGTTTAATCATGAGCCTTTCTAAAAATCCTATTTTGGCTTTGATTTCAGGTGAAAAGAAAGACAAAGATTGTTCAAAATTTGGATATTTTTTTATTATGCTGGTTCTAAGCTTTCGGCTCACATGAGCCATCTTCAGTGAGGTTACAAGGACGTTAACATAAAGACATCTAGCATCAAAGATGATATTATCTTGTGTTGACATAAAACATTGCTATGCGACGATAGAAGTCACCGAATAGCAGACACAGGTAGTAAATTTGTAATGCAATTCTATGACGTCGCACCGAGTGAGAGACCGAAATGTTAACAGAACCATATGTCTAAATGCAATGTAACGTGTGGTGACCAGATTGAAATGTGATTTTATTAAGTGTGTGTTGCTTTGATTTAATGTAGATAGCCTCCAATATTTGAAGGTTATTTTGACAATGTGTATGTGTGAATATTATTGAGTTATCGGCTAAATGCTTTCTGATATTACCTACATGACAATGTTTTCTAAGAAATATTGTTTAATTAAATTATGATCAGAAAGGTGACAAGTAATCTACAGGATTGCATGGTTGTAATAAAACCAAGATTTGTAGTGCGTTTATTATAGTACCAGAGATACAATCTCTGAACGGGCAAGTAAAATTGATAGACTATATTGGTTTTCTGTAGAGAAATTAGTTGTGTAGTTCTAGGATTATTAGAGACTATGAGGTCACTTTTTTATATTTTTTTTATAATATGAGCTTATTTTTATTATTATTTATTGGTTTAATATTTCTACCTATTAGGTTTTTGAGTGTTTCATCATGTTTGTAATTACTATGCATTTGGTTGCAATTGTATAAGTTAATAGTGTTATGTTTATTTTGAGATACACCATTATTATTAATATTATCAATAATTGTTAGAGGTAGTGTTAAGGTATTGTATATATAGTGACGTAAATTAATAAATATACATATGAGCAGAGTGTACATATGTTTAGTATTATCATGTAGGTAATCACATCACCTCAGCAACAGAAAAAAACCTTTCAGAAACTGGAGGAAAGGTTTTTTTCTGTTGCTGAGGTGATGTGTCGTTCCCCGTGGGGATCTTCATATCGAAATGGCCATTCAACATCTTTGAATTAATCCTTTTTTAATATATATTTGCTCTGTAATATTTTATTACATGGAGCTCTCTTCCTGTATCATTTTTTAATATTAAAATAAATTTTTAATATTAATTAGGATCGGGTTTTTTGGAATTTACCTTCCTGCTTTTTTCCCTTGGATTGAAGTATCTGAATTAATATATATATATATATATATATATATATATATATATATATATATATATATTAATAAAATCTTATTTTATTTTATTTTATTTTATTTTATCTTATCTTATTTTTATTTAAAATATTAAAATTTTAATTTTCCCTTCATTGTTTATGTACATGTAATATTTGAATTTTCAAGACTCATGTTTTACGCCTCTTTGATTTTTTCTCTGCATTTTATTTTATTTTATTTTTATTTTTAATTTAAATAAAAAATGTTATCCACATGTAACCATAAAATTTAAAATGTTTAATCTTGTTATTAACAAAATAGTAACGCCTCTTTATAAGATTTAATTCCCATGAACTTTGCGTGAAGTTAATTTCCAATCTATTAAACGATCAGTTTGGAATATGCACCTTATGATTACATACTGTATGAAACTCCGAGTCGTGCCATATATATATATATATATATATATATATATATATATTGGCATCTTTCGTTCAGTAATGAATTAGAACACTCTCAGCTATTGGGCGTGTATAATGATAATATACACGCTAAAAAGTCTGCCTCCTTCTACCGAGCGCCCGTAGCTCAGGGGTAGAATCGCCGACTGGCGCTAATTCGGTCTGGATTCAATCCTGGGTAAAAAGCAATCGGCTATCTAATCAAACTGAGGTGCTGTGATACAGCGAAACAGATCTGTCTGCAGTTGACTATATATATATATATATATATATATATATATATACGTACTACCGGCCAGTGTTTTAAAATAATGATGTATTCCATTTTTTAGTATTTATTGCCAAATAAATTACTGTAAATGAAAATAGAATGGTTCTTTTATTAATATTGCACAATAACATGTGCATCAAATAAATTTATAAATATTTAATAATTAATTATATTACAGTTTCATCAATGAAAGAATGAAGAAAATGTAAGGAGATTCGGACGAGTTCATCTATGCTTCCTTGCCTTGTAAAAGTTAGAAAAGTAGTAATAACAAAAGAACGATTCTATTTTTATTTGGAAATAAAGACCACAAATAGTATGAAATACACCATCTCTTTTAAAAAAAAACTGGGGTTGCCTAATAATTATGGCCGGTAATACATATATATATATATATGTGTGTGTGTGTGTGTGTGTGTGTGTTCTTTATTCACGTTGAATATCACAAGAATTCAGCAGCATGACTAGCATGAACTTTTGGCCTAAATTATGAAGCAGAAACTTCTGCCCTTGAATAAAAGCGGACTGTTCTTTGATGCCATTTGGAATTGTAATATATAGATTTTATTCTTTTTTCTCTTTCTTTTTTTCTTTTCTTTCCTTTCCAACGGACGCACTTTCATAGTTCAATTTGGCTTTTAATCTGTTCATGAATCGTACCACTTATTAATCCGAATTACTATTTGAGGATAATCTCTACATTCACATTTAGATACATTCAAAAGAATTTTGTTCAACCGATCTGGTCATCTCTTGACTGTGGGGTTTCAACTTTACATTTTCGGGTAATTTAACAATAAAAAAGAAAAACATTCTTCAGCCAATGTCTTGCCAAGTGAAAGGTCTTTCTCGTCTGAATCTATTGACATTAGTATATGACGAGCACCATTAAAATGTTTGTTAGTCATTGAATTCAAGCAGTCGGGGCTACCATGACATTTTGAAAAAATTATGATCCAGAAAATTTACCTGCTCTAAATGTAAGCTGTGTTCTATTTTATAATTCAATATAGTTTTTGTTTTTTGGAATAAGGTCAAACTTGATTCTCACCCTTTATTTTGATAAGTCATTGTTCGATTTATTCTAAGTTGAAACTTAATCGTTAATACTATAATTTCATTTTCCTTCAAGAAGTTAACCTATTAAAGGTCGATCAATCAGCTTAGTGCTTGGGCGATCAAGAGATATGATTTTCTTACTGTAGGTTGCTATTACTTTCTGCGGTAAACTGGTTCCCATGCGAGACTATAGAACGCAATCTGTTCTTCTATTTAACACATAGCTGGAGGGAGAAACGACGGATAAGTACATGCAACGATGTGCGTTCTAGTGCAGTGAATATCGGCTCGGAACGAGAAATCGGGGAGCTGAGTTCGAATTTCAGTTGAATTCATTGTATTCACTTACGCACAAATACCCTCGGGTAAAGTATTAGTCAGTCTCTTCCCTCCTGTTATGGGTTAAATAACAGGACAGATTGGGGTCTATAGTCTTGGTTGGCAACTAGTCTACCACAGAAAGTAACGGCAACCTACTGCGGGATAATTTTCTGCCCAGTCAGTCATGTGATCGCCCAAGCGTGTAGCACTTAACTGATTGACTGACATACCACGAATTTAACTGAAGTTCGAAATCAGTTGTCTGATTCCTCATTCCGAGCCGATATCTACTGCACCCCAACTAAACGTGGTAGACAGAAAATATGTAGTCAGTTGCTTCTGGCTTGTAAATATTCTTTAATGTGTCGTGTCCCGTCATTGTGTTGGTGATCTTGACGAGGAAGAGACTTCAGACGAGATAAATATCCTTTTTGTAGAACCGTAATTCTGTTGCTTAAATTCTCTTTAAATCTTCCTGTCCCTTGTAGCTCTTAATAAGTTTGGTCTTTTAGCTGTTTCTCCCAATCTCTGTTTTACCAGTCATTCACTCAAGCTTATCAAATATGGTAGGCGCTGTTTTCCTCTGTCCCGCTGTCCCTTAATCTTTCTGGTGAGTACTAGGTTTGCCAAACCCTTCTTCCTCATTAATTGGCTCAGAAATTTCAATGTTTTTTTTCTTGACGTTAATTATAAGTTTCATTTTGTTGCAGTTTATTTAAAATCTCGTTGTTGTTCACGTTTTCGGTGCATGTTATTCTCAGCATCCTTCTGTAGAACTACAATTCTTCTTCTCTTCTTTATCGTTGAGGAGTTTGTCCAGCATTCACTGCCATATAGGAGGAATGATATTACGTAAGAGTTCAGTATTATTTTCTTTCTTTCTAACGATGTTTTTCTGTCTTTTAATATTTTGTTAAGCATTTGGAATGTTAAGATGAAGAAGAGAATAGAAGCAAGATAAATGTCCTTTTGTAGGACCACAATTCTATTGTTTCATGTATCTTCTTTATACTTGATGACATTTTTCAGCATTCGTTGCCGTATAAGAAGACAGTTATCACATCACAGTTCAGTAATCTTTTCTTTGTTTCTAACAACGTTTTTCTATCTTTTAATATTTTGTTTAGCATTTGGAATGTTTAGATCGGGAAGAGACTTAAGGCAAGATAAATTTCCTTTTGTAGATCCACAATTCTGTTGTTTCATGTCTTTTATTTATTCTTGAAGAGATTGTCCAGCATTCAATGTCATATAGAAGAACTGGTATTACGTAACAGTTCAGTATTAATTTCTTTGTTTGTGCTACTTTAAAATTCTCGTCTTCATCTGTGAAGACATTGGCCTGCATTCACTGCCATATATGAGGGCAGATATCCCGTAAAATTCAGTACTATTTTTTTTTGTTCCAAAAATTTTGTTAAGCCATACTCTGCTTATGTTTTAGTAGCAGTATAGCCCGGCGTTGCTCGGGTGTAATGAAAGCTTTAAAACTAATCCATGGTCCTGGAGCTCAGACACTTTGGACGTTGGCACGAAAGACTAAAAAGCAATAGTTGTTTCCACTTAAAGCGAAACTGTAGACTAAAAGAAAAATTAATGGATGTAAGCAAATTTTGATTTCCTGGTATCGATATCAAGTAAGTTTTTTTTTCGTAAACTGAATTTTGAAGGCTAAATAAGTCCTCTGAGAAAATGGTATCATGGCTAAGACTAAGAACTACAATTATGCCTACTCAGAGCCAAATCCAAAGCAAAAACTAAAATAAAAGGGCTGAAAAAATACAGTCATACAGGCAGATAAACACACACACACAAACATCTTGCCTTTTATATATATATATATATATATATATATATATATATATATTACCGATTTTCTGCACTATTGTAAGATCTTCAACCTTGAAATTTCTAAATATCGTTTCTTATGTTTTTGTCTATGATTGTATCAAGTTTGATTAAATTCGGACCACTCCTTCTATAATCCGATTTTTCGATTATCGATTTTCGGTATTTATCGGGGATACCGCGACACAAAACCTAGCTAAGACCACTCGGAGACGCTTATAGTTCAACTGTGTAAATTTTCAAGAAAATCGGTTCAGCCGTTTCGGAGTCTATGGGTAACGGACACACACACAGACACACACACAGACAAAGTTCCATTTATAAATAGGTTTAGATAATAAATTTCCCTAATTCCTTTTTTTTCAACCAACATAGTAGTGTCAGTCAAAAATTGTCTCCTGTTTGCTACCGCAGTCACACTTCACTCTGTTAACTATTTAATCACTTTTGGTCGATTAACAATTCAAGCTTGCATATGTTAAAATAAACTTTCGAAAATGTCTACCCGAATCTGATACCTATTTTTTAAATATATATACGACTCTAAATGCCGCCATTTTATTTTGTGAATATTTTGTAAACTTTTATTTATGTATTGTTACAAATGGGGTCACCGACATCCCCTAAATGTAGTTCCAGTCTTATTAAAATTTCTTCTATGGTACTATTAAATCAAATAGGGGTAGGAGATGCTGTTACTCCTTCCAGTGACCTATATCATCACTTTCCCCGAATTGATCTTTTAGTCCTCTCATATGAACGGGGATGTGCGTTGTGTTGCAGTGGATATCGGCTTGGAACGGGAAATAGGAGAGTCGTGTTCGATTTCCAGTTCAGTTCGTTGTATTATCTTACACACAAACACCCTTGGAAAAGATAGGTATCCCTCTTTTCCCCCAGTTATGGTTTTAATAACGGGACAGATTTGGTTCTCTAGCCTTGATCGGCAATCAGTTTACCACATAATTTACTATTAGGAACGAGCTTGTATCGGTATCTACGGTCTCAGGCCTGTGTGGTGTCTGGAGGAGGTTTTCAGTTGCCTTTAATTCTGGGTAGACAAGACATGTACACTCCAGAGGTTACACCTGTATTTTTTTCTGGATTATTAGCCATCTCATCAAAAGTGCTTTCTGGGGTTTAGCGTTGTACGACTGATAATGAGGGATTTGAACTTTTGAGTTATTTCAACGGAGGCAACTGTACTGCGAGGGCTTTTGTACTACCATTCTAGATCTAATTGGATCTGGATCGTGCAATAGTTTTCAATGCAGCCTATTAATGTCACGGTGATGGCTATTATTACTGCAATATCTCTGGGCGATTCAATCCAGACTACAGATGTGAATGTGGTTGTGACTGCCTCTTCACCTATTATTCAAACAAATACATTCCTACCTACATATAAACGCAACTAAACAAAAAAGTGATTAAACATACCTCGCTATTAAACTCCAATTCACAATCTACTACACTAATGTGATGGGTTTACCTTCTACTTTTTCTAGAGGTGGAACACTGTCTAATGAGTTCCAGATCTGTATGTTTTTGTCTGCATCTGGTCTTGATTCCACTGCATGAGCTCAGAATTACGGGTTACTTACATCTAATAATTAAATTAAACCGTCAAAATCAACACGGGCACGGATTGGCACCTACATTCAGGACGGCAAATAACATAGAAACTTGTCCGCCGCCTATAACTGACGTAGATCATTGAAGAATCCACCTGCGTTCCTGATATGACAGGATATCAGACGAACCACTTCGACTTACTGCTCACGTTCTACTCTGAAAGATGAGAAGCAGATGTTTTACCACGGCTGAGCATTTCAGATCACACAATTGCCGCTGTCAAAGTAAACTCAATTTTCCCCATGGAACGATATTTCGGTACATGAAAGAAGTCGGTAACACCTTCATTTCTTACATAGCGGAAGATCCTCTCTCAGGTTTTTTTTTTTTTTGCCCCCAAAACTACTGGACTCGTACCCAGAACCGACCCTTACTGGAATAGAGAGTTTTATATCCCAGGGAAAATTCAAACAGAAGCCGAATAGCCAGCTCTAGTTTACCCACCACCCCCACCCGAATGTGCTGCAGCCATATCTCATCATAACCACTACTACAATATCTATTACATGGAGCGGGGTAGGACTAAAATTGCTGCATTCTTCTTCTTCTATGTGCCCTGTCCCTTCAGGGCGTAGGCGATCATGGCTCTCCACGTCTCCCTATCCCTTGTGGCTCTTAGCATGTTTGCTCCTGTTGCTCCTGGCAACCCCTGTTCCGTCATCCACCTGATCAGGCCCTGCAAATATGTTATTCGCTGCCTTCCTCTGTTTCTCCTTCCTTCTAATTGTCCAGTCAGTATCAGGTTCTCCAGGCTCTCCTTCCTCATTGCATGTCCCAGGAACTTCAGTTGTCTCTTCCTGATGCTCAGCATCAATTTCCTTTTTGTTGCCATTCTTTCTAACACCTCGTCGTTGCTTGTATGCTCAGTCTACGATATCCGTAGCATCCTTCTGTAGAACCACATTTCGGCCGCTTCCAGTTTTGTCCTCATTTTCGATGATATTGTCCAGCATTCACTGCCGTATTGAAGAACTGACATCACATAGCAATCTAGCACTCTTTTCTTTGTTTCTAGGGAAATTTTCTTGTGTCTTAATACTCTACTCAGCTCCTGGAATGCATCCTTGTGCATAAATATATAGAAACTTCCGTGACCACAAAGTGAGGGGTCAGTTTATATATTGATTGTAATATGGAAATGATCCCCCACTTTATATATAGCATCCTTCTGTAGAACCACATTTCGGCCGCTTCCAGTTTTGTCCTCATTTTCGATGATATTGCCAAAAATAGCCGTCCGGTTGAAGTTTGACAGCAAATTTTTCTCTTTTCCAACCTTTTCACTCTTTTCCTTTATTATTATTTTTTTTTCAATTGGAGTAGATAGACTAAACTATCGCCCGGTTCACACTCCACCCACATCTATTGAACAGGTTAAGAGGCTCATCCCTTGTTTCCTGTTTAGGATGTGGTTTCCGGCTTTCTCTTTTCCATTCTTTTTACCCTTACGTAGCCCCCTGCGCATCAGTGGCGTTACCGCCTTGCTCGGGGTGATATGATTAAAAAAAAAAAAAAAAAATTTCGCAACTTCAGAAGATCTTCAACAAAATTCCTAATTCAGGCCAAACATCAGTACCTATTATTAAAAATGGCCTTGCTGTCATCTTATCTTCATCGGACAAGGGTAAGCTCTTAGCCCCGTTTATTTCCTTAAACTCAAAGTTAGACGACAAAAGGCATCTTCTTTCTGAGCGCAATTCCAATAATATTTTCATTACAGCCCAGAAACACTTTAAACATAAAAACACTAAGAATAGTACCAGTTCAGATAAACGTGCGGTGGTCTTGAATAATATTAACCCAGAGTTATCCCTAATCCTAGCGAAGCTATTTAACCTATGCTTGTAAGAGAAATCTTCCCCAAGTCAATAGAAAGTGCCCCGGTTTACAAAAATGTATGTCCGCCTATATTTCTGAGATGAGGTAGTATTTAAACTATTTACATTATTCGGGCTGTTGTCCTCATGTTTGTTGCCATTTCTACGACCTTTCAGCCGTTGTACGCTCCGGCCTTCTTCGGGTGCTAGGAATTTCGAACCGAACCTTTCATTTGTCTATATTTTTTAGATGAGGTAGTACTTACACTATTTACATTATTCGGACTATTTTACTCGTCTTTGTTGCCATTTGTACGACCTTTCGGCCGTTGTTCACTCTGGTCTATCTAAGGTGCCAGAATTTCGAACCGAAACCCTTTATTTGTCTATATTTCTGAGATGAGGTAGTATTTACGCTTTTTACATTATTCGGACTATTGTCCTCCTCTTTGTTGCCATTTGTACGACGTTTCAGCTGTTGTACGCTACGGCCTTACTCAGGTGCTTAAGGGCACATATTCCAGTGGATATAGACATTGGTTATTTCCTGTGACATGACCCAAAAGAGTTGTGACTTCAATACCAGGCTACAGCAGTGGTGAACAAGTAACTTACAAGGTTAGAGGGAGATAACTCATGACTATCAAAAAGAGGCTCTACGCAATGAATGAGAATGATATACCTTATTGATTGTAATGAAGGGTTCGGTTTAAAATTCTTAGCACCTGAAGAAGGCCGAAGCGTACAACGGCCCAAACGTCGTACGGAGGACAATAGTCCGAATAATGTAAATAATGTAATGTCTGCCTGGTTTTCAAGAATGCACGTGAGCACTCGTAGCCCTCACAGTATAAACATATCAGTTATCTCAGTGTAATAAGAAAACTTTTTTGTGGCTATCATCAACAAGAAGGCTGTTGATCTACCTAATATGTGCAACCTCAAGAGCGACATGAAATATGGATTTAGATCTGCTGATATGTTAACGGCGATTACGCATAGAATTAAGGAAGCATTTGATAAAAATACATCTCACGGACAGTAGCATTAGATATTTCAAAGACATTTCAAAAGATATGGCTTAAAGATTTACTGCCCAAACTCTCTAGCGATGAAATTACTGAAAGAGTCTTCACAATTATAAAGCCCTTTCTACCGGGGAGGGATTGGTAAACCGTAAATATTGTTGTATGCCCTTACCAAGACGACGGAAATTAAACTGCAACAAAAACGACAAATACGCTGCATACACTTTGATGGAATGACGATTATTAATTTGATGATGGAGTCCCAAAACTTGTTATCTTCTCTCTTATAAAATTGCTTTGACGGTATTCTCACTGAATAAAATGGCGATTGTAACATGTACATATAAATAAAGGCAAACAACATTTTCTTTATTCCTCAAGTGACGTGGCGCAGAGTAGGACGTGGAGACGGAAGAGACAGCGCACATTCCTCGAGTCAGTTAGAAACCGCGGTTTTCCGTGTTTTTGTCGGTCTGAGTTCCGATATTCAATGCTCACAGACTCGACTGACTACTAATATTCTGTCTCTCATATAAGCGACGAAAACATCTATTAGACACAATGTTTACAAACATTTCCAGGCGCACATTATCTGATCTGGTCTACACTGGTTTTAAAACAATTAAACATTTGCCGGACATGAGGAATTTTCCCCGGATTTTTAACATTGACAAAAATAATTTTTTAATAAGTTTTTAAAACAATGTCTATTTTTCTTTTGCTAGCCAGTTTGCATATTTTTGGTGTTTCATAAAATGCATTTCTTCTTGACATCCTGCACCAGCTCAGATAATATAAAAATATATATTACCCTAGAATATATATATATATATATATATATATATATATATATATATATATATATATATATATATTACCCTAGAATTCTTGCAGAAGGTTTAGCGGATGTGGTTTCAAGTATTTCCAAAGCGACATATATATATATATATATATATATATATATATATATATATGAGGTCAAGCAGTTATTTGCTGAGAGAATGAGACAGCGCATAGCTGACCGCAAGTTCGGCTCCAAGGACTATTGGCGTTATACAAACGGGTGCTGAACAATAGCAAATCCTCTATTCCTCCTTTAATCAATGAATTTGATGTCCTTTCATCATCAGCGAACAACGCTGAATGCTTTGCTCGCAGATTCTCATCCAAATCACATTTGATTCATCTGGAGTACCCTCACCCGACTTCCCTATTGGAACTGAGGCAAAACTGTACGATATATACATTACCCCGACGGTAGTATAACGAGAAATATCAAAACTTGACCACCATAAGGCGAGCGGTGGTGATGGAAACCCGGTCATTGTCCTTAAGAAATGTGCCCCTGAACTCTCCTCTGTCCTCTCCAAACTGTATAAGCACTGCCTTTCTGCTTCCTGTTTTCCTGCATGCTGGAAGTCGTCTTCTGTTGTTTCTCTATTTAAGAACTCTGGTGAACCCTCGGACCCATTCACCTATCGCCCTATCAGCCTTCTACCAATGTTCGGGAAGTGTGTTCGAGGCCATGATTAATGCTGTTTAATTGTTCAACATTTTAATGCCCATAAACTTTTCTCGGACAGGCAGTATGACTTCCGCATTGCCATGTCCACGGCCGACATGCTAACGACCATTATGTAGTACATGTTCCAGGCCCTTCAGAAGTCCTGCAATGCTCGTGCTGTTGCTCTGGAGATCTCTAAGGCTTTTGACAAGGTTTGGCACGCTGGCATTCTATGCAAGCTACGTGCTTACGGTATTATCGGACGATTGCTTGATCTAATCCAATCTTTTCTAAATAGCCGCATAATGAAGGTCGTTCTGAATGGGCTTGCCCCCACATCTTACTATAAAAACGCTGATGTTTCTCAGGGCTCTGTCCTAGGCCCGACGCTCTTCCATATTTTCATAAATGACCTCCCAGACGAGATCAAGAGCCAAATAGGCATCTACGCAGACGACCCCACAATTTACTCCCGCATCAATAAGAAACCCGGCGTGGCGGACAAACATAATCTCGCTGCTGACCTTGAACGTGATCTACACTCTGTGGTGAATTGGGGCAGGAAGTGGCTTCTACATTTCAATGCGTCTAAACCAAGCTGCTGTTTGTCAATCATCACATCAACCTCTCCTGCCTCCCATAAGCATCGACCAAGCGAGTCTTCTGGAGAGCAATACACTGCGCCTCCTCGGTCTTACCCTTTCTTCTGATCTCAAGTGGAACCACTCCATTGAGTCAATAGCTAAATCCACTGCTAGGAAAGTTAGGTCACTGTGTCGGGCTAGGATATTTTTCCGACCTGAATCCATCCTGCATATATACAAATCAACCATTCGTTCGTGCATGGAGAACTGCTGCCATATATATGGTCAGGCTCCCCTGCTGTAGTTTCAGTGTTCTTGACAGGCTCCAAAGGAGAATCAGTAATGTGACAGGCACTGAGTTGGCGGTTCGACTCCAGCCATTTTCCCACCGACGGGATGTGGCTTCCATTTTTCTGTTCTATAAATATTTTCATGGTTTCTACTCCAATGAACTTAAGACACTGGTGCCTCTGCAACAGGTGTTTACTCGTGCAGCCAGGCTAGCAACTGTGTTTCACCCATTCACAGTTAGATCAACCAAATGCAGACGACAATTCCACTCCTGCACCTTCTTTTCTCGCATTTCCCGCCTGTGGAACTCGCTTCCATATTCTTGCTTTCCTGACGGCTACAACCTCCTGGAATATAAATGTAATATCAATACTCATCTCTTAACCACTTGACCCTAGTTCTTTCTTCACCACTCTGTATATCCTTTCCTTTCTCTCCACCTTTGCAACTATCATCACACCTGTATTCCCTTCCTTCTCTTGCTCCTTTCTAACTGGCTCATCTTTCTCTTCACTTTCTTTTTTCTAATCTTTTTACTCCTATGTTGCCCCCTGCACATCAGTGGCGTTACCGCCTTGCTAGAGCTGATATGATTAATATATATATATATATGTGTGTGTGTGTGTGTGTGTGTGTGTGTATAAATATATATATATATATATATATATATATATATATATAGTGCATCGCGTCTTAGACCAGTCGAGCAGGAATGATACCACAGTCTAATTTGTTGACCTTACGTTACATTTCAGAGCAGATATGGTTATTTGCGCAGAAACGAAAATTGTGCTATAAACGCTTGATTTGACTTCGTTTATATATATATATATATATATATATATATATAAATATAAAAACATTAATCCAAAAGGAAAAGCAGGAAGGTAAATGCCAAACACCCGATCCTAATTAATATCAATATTTTAATATTAAAAATGATCCAGGTAGAGGACTCAATGTAATTAATATTTAAATTGCAGCGCCAATTATAAAATAAAATACATTTCGGAGTTCAAAATCGTTGTATGATCATTTCTTCATAAAATCCCTAAGAGAGATTTCACATTTCATCAGCAACCTTTATACTCAAAATAAAACACGATATTACCGGCGGAAGTTCAAAATTTACATCACAGGCAAAGTAGAGGGGTTGGGATTGAAAAGTAGATAGTAATCAATGTCTATTTTTAGATTTTGGACAACTTTACTTTTAGATTGAGTTGTAAGTGAAAAATTTAAAATTTGGCTTTGTCTAGCTCTAAAAAAGAGGAGGGGGAAGTGAATGAAGAAATAGGAATTTTAAATGAATGCAATTGTAGCTCCGTGGATATCTTCCCGGTGGAGGGCAAATATAAAACCCAGCTAATTTATGAAGCTCGCATTTCACCATCCAACAACAGGAAAATTTACCGGACTTATATTGGTATGTCCGCGGGGCCCCTTAAACAAATGTATTACAATCACAGGTATTCCTTTTCGAACCAGCGTCAGAAATGCCAGACAGCCAGGACTGAAACCCGACCGAATTGACATCAGTCGGCGATTCTACCTCTGAGCTATGCGCACTCGGTAGAGGAAGGCGGACTCTGTGGAAAATGCTTGCAACCAGATCTGCTGGACCTTTGGTATAATTCTTAAAAAAGAATATCGCATCACAACAATGCTACTAGGGGGGGGCCTTCAAAGTAATTTTTAATCATTTCCCCCCAAGCAATGGGAAATGCTCTTAATACGCAAGGTTAGAGCTGTAGGAAGTGAAAATCAGAGAAAAGACTGGGTATAGGGAGGATTGAAAAAACAACAAAAGATGAACGGATTTGAAAAAAATAGAAAATGGCGATTGGCGATGCATTTAAAGGTTTGAAGGTTGTAGTTATCAGGGAAGCAATTAAACTTGGGGGTGCTCCACAGGCAAGCAAGTGCGAGAAAAGAAACTATTTGAGTAGAACTGTCTGTTGCATTTCGCTGTTTCAGTAATTAGTGGCAATCTTTAAATTCATACAATCGGGTCACCAAATAAAAAAATCTCATCAGAGCAATTGACATGAAAATATTTGTAGAAAGAGATAAACCTAGTCACGTCGATGGGGAAAGTTGAGATGCCAGTTCAGGATTGATTACATTACAAATCCTTCTTTGAATTTTATCAAGAAACTCGAGATGAATGTCACATAGAAATTTGCTGTCTCACATCCTGAAGTTTTAATTCCTATGTAATGTCACAATATATCATGCTATCAGACGCCATGATGTGATGTCACAGTGTATCATGCTTCTATCAGACGCCATGATGTGATGTCACAATGCATCATGCTACTATCAGACGCCATGATGTGATGTCACAATGCATCATGCTACTATCAGACGCCATGTTTTGATGTCACAATGTATCATGCTAATATCAGACGCCATGTTGTGATGTCACAATGTATCATACTACTATCAGACGCCATCATAAGATCCAGCAACCTTTCAAAAAAACGCATCAAGGTATAGCGTTTATTAAAGAAATGATCAAACAAATATTTCATCTTGACAGCTCTTTGCATATATCACCATATTTGAAAAGCAAATAAAATAAAATATAAACAAATAAAATGTTTTTTTTTAAATTGTACTCACTGAGTTTCTGACAAGTTATGTTTTATTGGCTTTCATATTGACGTGTGTAGGCATCCATCGGGTTGGAAACTAAGTTCCTGATAACGTGCTCAAAGAAGGATGTGAATTTAGAATTTGGTTTTAGATAACAAATCTCTTTCTAATATTCAATTGTAAATCACGTGCATTGATACCCCTTATTATTATTTTGACAGATTAATTTAAATTAAAGACCTTTGTCAGGCCCCAAGCGATAATTTCAGTGTAGGGACGATAGAAAAAAATATGCGCTTGATTTCATCATCACTACGCGAACTATATTTCATCATCACTACGCGAACTATATTTCTCATTCTACTTTTTTTTTTCAAGTTAAACAATGAAGGTATTTCAAATTGTAAAAACTGTTTTCTCTGACAATTATGTAAGAAGAGATGTTGAAAAATTTTCAGCCCGACTTTCTTTCCAGTTTACGTATAATAATTTCAGTGACCAAATCACAAAATGTTTACTTTGGAACTTAGGTCTAGCTACGAGAAAACGGTTTGAGTCGAGATTGCTATTTCTCAGAAAATTGATTTGTTCTGTACAGATTTTAACAATTTTTAACGATAAAAAATGCCAATTAACATTTATTACGACCTGCCATAATTCTGATGGTATACGACATGCAAACTTTATCGCGTTGTTAGATATAAAAAAAATCGTAAAGAACCCTTTTCATCGATTGCTAACTTTAATTAAAAAAGATATATGTCTCAATTCTTTAACTAATTTTGCTGAAGTAGTTCGCAAAAGATAATGAACTTTTAATTAGACCAAAAACGCAGCGTTTCTGGTCTAATTGAAAGTTCATTATCTTTTGAAAGATAATCATAAATGTAATTATTATAATTATTATAATTGAAAACACCGGTTTACATTATAATAATTAATTATTTATAATTATTATAATTATTATAATTATAATTATAGTTTTCATTAAGATAATTCATTATTTATAACTGTCATAATTATTATAATTATAATTATAATTTTCATTATAATAATTGATTATTTATAATTATTATAACTATTATAATTATAATTATAGTTTTCATTATAATAATTAATTATTTATAATTATTAAAATTATAATTATAGTTTTCATTATAATAATTCATTATTTATAATTGTTATGATCATTATAATTATAATTATAATTTTCATTATAATAATTAATTATTTATAATTATTATAATTATTATAATTATAATTATAATTTTCGTTATAATAATTCATTGTTTATAATTATTATAATTGTCATCATTATTATAAATATTATAATTGTAATTATAGTTTTCATTATAATAATGCATTATTTATAATTATTATAATTGAAAACACCGGTTTTCGCTCCACATATTTCTGAACAATTCATTTTTCATCGCTTGTGATACTTCTTCTAAACAAGATTTCAGCTTTCGACATTAGCTTCGTCGATGGAAAGGTAATAATAAGAATAAAATATCAGAATAATGTTTACAAAGAATTGCTCGAGATATTTTATTCAGTTAAAAATATGAATTTTATTTTATTTTTATCCACTTACTGCGGTGTTTTTTCATTTAGAATTAAAAAGAAAAAAACTTATACTTTCTTTTTCTTTAAAAAATTTTAAAAAAAGAAATTACTCAAAATATATATTTTTTCCCTTGCTGTTGCCAAGACGAATTTATTTCATTTAAAAATCAGTGTCTGGCTTGGTATTCAAGTTCGATTCTTTTTCTAAAGGTGTTTTCTAATGAATAGCAATAAATTGCTGTAAGGCAAGACGAGCTGATACTGACACATTGGTGTAATTCCAAACGAAATGGGTCGATTGGAAAAGCCAAAAACATCCATTTACGCTTGTTTACTTCGTCACTATTTTAAGACTCACTTCAACTAGATATAAATAGCAGCTATTTTAAAACATCATAAAAATTTACCAAAAAAAAAAATGCGTATTAATCAAAAAACAATTAGTACCGAGGAAAAAAAGTGGCGGCTTTTCTGTAAAATTTGATATACGATCAGATAATCTTACGCATATTATTTGCTTTTACAATACGAAATGTATTCTTAACATCGGTATTTTTTTATTTTTTTTTTTTTAATCATATCACCCCAAGCAAGGCGGTAACGCCACTGATGCGCAGGGGGCTACGTAAGGGTAAAAAGAATGGAAAAGAGAAAGCCGGAAACCGCATCCTAAACAGGAAACAAGGGATGAGCCTCTTCACCTGTTCAATAGATGTGGGTGGAGTGTGAACCGGGCGATAGTTTAGTCTATCTACTCCAATTGAAAAAAAAAATAATAAAAAAGGAAAAGAGTGAAAAGATTGGAAAAGAGAAAACCGGAAACCGCATCCTAAACAGGAAACACGGGATGAGCCTCTTCACCTGTTCAATAGATGTGGGTGGAGTGTGAACCGGGCGATAGTTTAGTCTATCTACTCCAATTGAAAAAAAAATAATAATAAAAAAGGAAAAGAGTGAAAAGATTGGAAAAGAGAAAACCGGAAACCGCATCCTAAACAGGAAACAAGGGATGAGCCTCTTCACCTGTTCAATAGATGTGGGTGGAGTGTGAACCGGGCGATAGTTTAGTCTATCTACTCCAATTGAAAAAAAAAAATAAAAAAAAAAATTTTTTTGCAATAGGTCAAAAGTTACGAACACCTTATGAAAATAGAAGGACTTTTGGAATAAAAATAAATTACAAACGTTCTCACACAAAATACTGACAATCTTCTTGATTGATAAGCGTGTGAACAGATGCTTGCTGCCTGGTCGTTGATGGCTTCGATTCAGCAGCTGATCTTCAAGTCGACTATTACAAAAGTGTTCTTCCCCGCCCACGTTATGAATTTTGATCTCAAGGAAGTCACGCTGGAATCTTGCTGTCTGACTTGCGGAAAAGTCTTTATAAACATACAAAAAGAAAATACAAAACAAAATTAAAATATAACAATCGCCAATCCCATATCTCTACTTAGCCGACGACGGAGCGGAAGTTTCCTCCAGGAGAAGTGTTTGTCTTCTTAACATTAATTAGAGCTTTTGGTTGCTAATGTAAGTTCACTCCAATCGGTGTTTTCAAGTTTGTGACGATTCAAAAATCTCTTTGTTCGCTTTTCACCGAAGATTTAAGGAACTGCCGATGGTTGGTCTTTGTGCGTATGTTGGACAACGGCGGTAGTGGTGATTTATCTTGTCTGCTTCTGCTCGGCGCCACTGCGACTGCTACTGCCCATAGTCTCCTCGTGGCCCCGTATTTATGCTTGTCACGAATTCACTGGTCGGAGGATGACGAACATGCAAATCTGAACTCTGGCGAATGAAATCACTCTCGCCACCTTTCTCTCTGATCTTTTTTCTTCCGGTTCAACCAATGAAGCAGCTTCTCTGTTGGTGACATAATTTCTTTAAGCTTTTTTTTAATGCTGAAAAAAATAATTTAGCTTTTATGTGTATAATTCTTTTCCAACTAAATTTAAATTCTATTTTATTTTCATGGAATTTCCTTTTGCTCTCATCAAATATTTCCTTTCATTTGAGACAATTCTTACTGAATTAAAAACTATGTTTTGTTTAAAAAAAGAATTTCTTTTAACTGCGAAATACCTCAGGCTTCAATGGTATTTCTCATAGTCAAACTATTTACAATTGTCAACAATAACCTCATTTGTCTCGGCTGTTTATCAAATAACACGCACGCCGAATATAACTTCGTTCATATCTCTCGGCTTTGGGTTTTGCAACCCCTTACCTTCCTCTGACATAGTAAATTTTATTACCGGTGTTCATATCAGAACGAACAACTTTTTTTTTAGTTGGTTCTTTTCGATTCATAAAAATTAATAATACGGACCAACACAATTCCTTCCGTCTTATTTACAACAATTAATAATACCACTAATTTAATTACTTCCGTCCGGCCAGGCTAAAATAGTGTTAAAAGCGTACGCGTCTAATTTGTCACTCCACAAAAGACAGTGATCAGATCACTGAAATCTTTGCAGGTAAAATCCCAAAGAATGATTAAAGGTAACGGATTTTTCATGTGGAGCGTACTGTTGGCTACAGCATAAGATTGTATAGAAGTCGTGAGTCGATAGTTCATTACGAAGACTTAATCCTAAAAAGAGAATATGAAGTACGCCTCGTAGTAGTATATGAGGTCCATTCTGATTTGGTAGGAAAGTACTTAACCGCCCACTTAAGTCACTATGGTCAAATCCTTGGTCCTTTCCATGACAACCAGAAGGAAGATGGAACTTCGGTATTATGCTCGATCGTTTGACCTTTGTTTCCGTCCCCAACTCTTTGGAATTTTACGTACCAGCAGAGAGCTAACTTGTTGGAAGTCAATGATTACCTTTTCTCTTCCTTTACACAGAAGGCCAATGGGGTTCCGATCGCAGGCGACCCAATCTCTTTGTTTTGTACTATTAGTTCCACGACGCCTATAATGGGCCTACCAGTGACTCGTATTGGTACGAGAAAACCTTCGTTTGGGTCCTGTCTCACACTTGCTTCAAAACTGAAACAAATTTGGTTGCTAATGTAAGTTCACTCCAATCGGCGTTTTCAAGTTTGTGACGATTCAAAAATCTCTTTGTTCGCTTTTCACCGAAGATTTAAGGAACTGAGAAAAAAGAAGATTTAAGAAAGTGAGAAAAAAGAAGGATGGTGATCGCTTGTCGTTGAAAGGGGCAGAGAGAAGTCAAACAGCGGGGTATGTCCTCTGAAGCCACCAGACTAAAACTCTCTTCTAGCCTCATTTTCTTCTACGAGTTCAAAGGTGGACGCCTCGGCGTTTTATGCAACAACGGAAACAGAAACACGCAAGAACTGCGACTTGGACAAAATTCCTTAATTTAGAATACTGAAAAAATACCTGAACTAAAAACGGGAAAAGAAACCAAAGCCCGTTAGGGTGCCGGACACCTCATCTGTTTCGTTTTTCACATCATCAGAAAAGATTTATTCTAAACAAACCATAACAGTTTCCCATGCAAACCCAACCCCTGCATAGCCGACAAAGAAACATGTCCTTAGTAAAAAGGCAATGAATAACTGAAAGCATTTACAAAACAAAAAACAATCGCTTCATTTTCTCGAAAAAAAAGTTTACTGCGTATCTGAAAAGCAAGTACAGAAAGTATTGGCATGTTCTTGAAATATTACATCTTAAATTGGCTTACGGCCATTTCACGTTGAATAAACCGGTTCTCGCTCGATCACCGAAGTTAAGTCAACGTTGAGCCTGGTCAGTACTTAGATGGGTGACCGCTTGGGAATACCAGATGCTGTAAGGATTTAGTGACGGATGTGCGTTGTGGTGCAGTGGATATCGGCATGGAAAGAGAAATCGGTGAACCGAGTTCGAATTCGAGTTGAATACTCTGCATTCACTTAAGCACTGGTACCCTTGGAAAAGGTATTAATCTGTCCCTTCCCTCCAGTTTTAGGTTAAATAACAGGGTAGGACTTGGGGACCCTGCCCTTGAAAACAAATCCCAATGAATCTTGATACTCGAAAAGAAAAATGTATTACTAGACACAAAACTTATATAAAAACAACAATAAATTGTTGAAAAGAAAAATGTATTACCTTCAATAAATAAGTAAAACTTAGTTGGCAATAAATGACCCGCCGAGGTTGATATGCCATAAAAACAAAACCAACCAACATCCTAAATTCAGAATCCAAAATGTGTAGACTGTAAGAATGTTGAAAACCGCCAAAATTTCTCTAAAACAAAAGGGATTTTAACAGTGGCGTGATCAGGAACGAATGAGTGGCAAATATGAGACATGATCGTAAAAATCAAAGATATCATTTAACCCCACCCCCACCCACCCACTTCTTCCGACTGGCTTATTTTGATAATGTTATGAGACCTATTCTTTGTGGAATATAATGAACTCTTCCTGTTATTATAAATACCGGGAGAATATGCCTTTCGGTCTAATACTTTGCAATCAGACTGACGTGTAACACTCTTGTATTTGTTCTCTCGTTAAATATATATATTTCATTAATTCCCGAGTTAGAGTTTTCTTCCGGGTCTATTCTGGGTCCATAATGATGATGAAAACAAATTAGAACTGTTTTTCTGTATTGTGTTAGGAAGATCTCGCTTTTTGTCTAGCCCTTACTGTTCAGAACTCTTAAATTATCGTTTCCTTTAGACATTGGTGTCAAGCAATCGGTATCCTCACCCTGGCCATGTTAAATGCTAAAGAGCGACAGTTATCGGCCTGGTTATGTTTCCCTGGCTGGCTGGCCTGTGGTCGGAGTCTCGTAGAGCGAAGCATACTCGCGATCTTCAGTGTCTCGACGTGAATATATGTGTACAAGAGACTCGGTTTTTTTAACCCACGACCGTAAATGCATTCTGTCTAATCGGTTTTATCTCTATTCAGCATGTTTTTGAACTGTTGTTGACAGTGATAAAGTCTTTGAATACTACGCAAGGTCTTACTATCGTGGATACGGTAGGCAGCCTTTCCGTTCTGGATATTAATATAAAGGATAAGGAACTTCATATCATTAGTGTTTATGCGCCTATCTTATTGATTGCCTGATTTGTTTCGGCTGATTGAGTCGTTTTTGCGACATCTCGTTGGGTAATTTTAGCGGGGGATTAGAATTCCGTCCTTAACCCCAACATAGACTGTAGGAGGTAAAGATCTCACAATCCGGATGTGTAGTAATTTCGGAACATTAGTGCTCTTAGGTTGTCCAGTTTTCCAAGGGATAGTTTACACGGATCATAGGCTCAATTGTGTTCGGGTAAAATTTGATAAGCTTAAGGTTTTGATGACTGGATACGGAAAACTAAATGCATATTAAATTATTTGGTGAGTGGGATTTCCAGGACCAGCTGCTAGATCGGGAACTGACGGTGGTTGTAATTGGGAATATATAGTGGGACAAGGTTTTGATGACTGGATACGGAAAACTAAATGCATATTAAATTATTTGGTGAATGGGATTTCCAGGACCAGCTGCTAGATCGGGAACTGACGGTGGTTGTAATTGGGAATATATAGTGGGACAAGGTTTTGATGACTGGATACGGAAAACTAAATGCATATTAAATTATTTGGTGAATGGGATTTCCAGGACCAGCTGCTAGATCGGGAACTGACGGTGGTTGTAATTGGGAATATATAGTGGGACAAATTAAGACGTAAAATGAGGTCGTTTGCGCTGATTATAATCGTCCACTTAATCTAGTTTGATTAGCGGGACAAACAACGTGTGAGGAAAATTAGAACGGGCGATTTACTCCTGTGATATTGGAGAAGTGGCCGTTGCTATAGGAGAGCTGGCTTCCTTGCTTATCAAAAAGTAACAAGAACTGGTTTTTAAGGTTAGGTTCGAAGAAAGTATTCCGAGGCGACGAATATGGCTTGCGCGCCTAGAAAGTATTCCATCAACATATCGTATGTTACACTGCCGGACGAGCAGACCATGATAACAAACATGGGCATATGTGAAAAATCCTATGACTACATGCAGAATCTGCGACACCTATTTGGCCGACCTACTCTACCTCGCTGCGGCTTAAGTAGCAGGACGTGAGTGTCTCATTATTTTGTGGAGGTGATGTGGCGTAATCTTCGTCGCCAAGTTGTTGTGACTTGTATTGGAATAACAGAACAATATATGCAATAATGTTACGGAAATTAACGAAGATTAACGAATCAGGTTATAAACAACCGATAATTTGAAATGATTTGTTTGAACATTATTGTTTATTGATACTCTATTTATAATCAAACAGTATTATATATTTATTCATTCGGCAGGATGACACACATTTTTGTAACATAAATTTATCGTAAATAATCAAGCCGGTAGAAATAAATATATAATACTGTTTGATTATAAAAAGAATATCTACTTAAATACGAGTATCGATCAAAAATAATGTTCAAACAAATGATTTCATACAATTATAAGTATTAGCAATCAGCAAATAGAAATATAAGTCCGAAGAGTATAATTACGCTGCCTCTAGCCTTTCCCTGACTGCCTCTCAGCTGCGTCCCCGGAATCACGCAGGTACTATTATATTTATGAAGAAAGAATCCATTCCTATAGATAGGGCACTATGACGCATTATAAAGTCTGAAATCTCCGGAAGCTCTTAAGCTGGTCTTTTTTGCGATTTTTACTTGAGGCAGCTTTTGTTCCTGTTTTGGAACTGAATTTCAACAATTGGGTGAAGCAGGGTCTATAACTCGATGCATCGCAACTTGCAACTCAAGGAAAAGAAACAGTGGGGATTACATAGGTAACATTCGGTCTTTTAACGATGTTGAAAATATTAGACAAGATCTTAGCCAGCCGTTTGCAGATTGTCCTCCCTAGTTTGATTATCTCCGAACAGGACTAAGAACAGTACAATTCAGGAAAACTTTAATATGATACGTTTGATCATTGAGCAAGTCAAACCGAACTGATCAATTTGAGTCATCTCAAGACATTCGATAAGGTTTTCTTCAGGCTGTCCTTTGGGCCGTAGTTTCGCACTTGAAACTGAATTTTGTAGGTCCGTTGAAGTGAATGGAATTTGATGAGAAGTTTCGTTTTGTTTCGATCAGTTCACTATTCTTGTATAATCTTACGTTGGAGCCATTCCTTCGCAAGTTAAAAATGTATTCAGTCTTACGCAGAATTTCTCCATCTGCTGCTACCACCTCAGTCAGGTACTCCCCTTATGCTGATGAGGTTTCGGTTCTTGCGTCGAGCAGAGCCGAGATTAATGAATATGTGATGTAATGAATATGCATACACATCACAGTAATATGATTGGCTGGTGTCAGCCATAAATACAAACTGAGGCGAGGACGCCTAGGTCAACGCCTATAAGTCTACGTCTATACGTCTATTGACTACACATATTGCATAAGCCTACGTCTCAGCCTAATACATACGACTATGACGAGTACCGTCTATTACAGCTACTTGCTAGATTGTCCTACCCGGTTCAGTCAGTTAAGTGCCATACGTGAAACACGCTTGGGCGATCATGTCTCGAAAGAGACATGACTGACTGGGCAGATGATTATCCCGCAGTAGGTTGCCATTGCTTTCTGCGTTAGACTGGTTGCCGACCAAGGCTATAGAACCCAATCTGTCCTGTTATTTAACCCATAACTGGAAGGAATAGGCGGATTAATATCTTTCCGAGCGCCGATATCAAATGCACCACAACCCGGTTACACCTACCCGGTTACATTTGCCAAAACCGCTTAGCTACTTCGAATAATATATATATATCCCTTTCCGGGACATATCAGAAAGTCAGCAAAGAGATCATAATGTACGAGGGTGTAACAGTTGCCAAGAACAACTTCCATAAGTCTGTTGGCTTTCGTTTCGCAGCATAAAAGGAGTTCTTCTTCCACGATTTTTCCTCTGGGCAGACAAGGCGGTCAAGATACTCGGCGTCTGGTTGGGTCTCACCCCTTACTTGGAAATGAGTTCTCTCAGAGGAATCTTTCGGTAAAGGAGATGGCGGAAGTGTGTGTGCCGCACTTCTCTCCAATACTTCTTTACTGGCTCTCCGTCGTTCCACTTCTGTGTGCCATACCAATGACATTCGTAAGTTCTCCACCTTGTGGTGACGCAAGGACCGAAATTATTTCGATAGATATGTTACCCCACACCAACCTTCTGAAAGCAGTCTCAGTATCTCAATCGAGATTCCTCAGCATACGCTTGGCATTGAGTTCCTAGATCAGATGTATCAGAAATTGAATAGTGAGGGCGAATTCTTCAAGGAAAACGCCCGTAAGAACTTCTCATGCACGAGAAGTTTGCTCTCTTGCAAAGGAAAGTTCCGCCGTTTAACCGAGACGAGTGCTTCTTATATCGTGAATATCAAATTGCTCTAAAGCACCTCTTACGAGCGGCCGATTGTCTTTCCGACGTTCAAGAGTTCTTCTCTAACGCATTATATCACGAGTTAGGAGGTCTGTTCAGAGTGATTTAATAGCCGACCTCGGTCTTAAAAATCAGGAGATTCGCTCCTTATGGCCTTAGACATCCGGGTTGAAATGCCTCACTAATAATAGGGATCACTCATCAGTTGCCTCAGGAGTAATAGGTATCATTAATCTGATTGGTGATTCGATGGAACCTCGGAGTCGGCAAAACGCACTGCCTGACGGCTTTGGAAAATTCCTAAACTGTGTTTGCTGCAGTGAGGTAATAGAGACCCTAAATCACGCCTTCTTTCATTGCAGTGTCGCGTTCTGTTGTGCAGGTTGATATAAGATATCATGACGTGTATGCTGTGCAGAAAGTTTATCGTCCTTGATATATATATATATATATATATATATAATAATAACTAGACTCTGTAAGTATGCAGGCCGTAAATTTATACTAAAATAAACCTCTGAAAAAACCATTAACAAACAGAACCTAAATCCGTTACAATCCGGTGTACTAAGACGTCGGATAAATGGGGAGAAAAAAAAGAAACCCGCGGAACAAGAACAAAACATTCAATACTCCGCAGTAAAGAAAAACCCCAAACGGAACCAAACACAAGAAAAAGTGCTCAATACAAAGTACGAAAGAAAAGATACAATAGTAGAGCAAAAACACACAAAAATCTAGAGTAAGCCAAAATCTACCGCGGTTTCACACTACGGATCGCCAGGGCAAAGGCTATATATATATATATATATATATATATATATATATATATATATATATATATTTCTATATCAATGTGGTATCGCAGTTGGCAAACGCTGAACTATACTTCTTTTACCTGCAAAATGTTATGAGAGTCATGACACATCAGGAAAAATTCTATGGAGACGAGATGTTCACCTCTGCCCAATCAATCTTGTTCTTTAGGCATTAGGTTAATGTCAAGATTAAGACGGAAAGGCGGTGAATCCCTGTCATCAGAATTTTTCAAAAGTTGGGTTAGTCTTGTCTGTATCTGCCGAGTAAGGGGGATCGATTTAGAGTAGGATTTTGATGCCGATTTGGATTTTGTTCTAACTGGATTAAAAATTGGCAACACATTCCAAAATTTGTTCAGTTTGGGATTGTTTTTTTTTCTTTTGTTTTTGTTTTCACTGACATCTGTTATTTCTACCCCCAGACAATTTTTCTTTAGTTTAATTTTCCCTCTCCCATTAGGTAACCAGAGATGTTAATTTTCTGGTGGATGCAGGACCCCTTTCATATTTTTTGTTGTGTTTGAATATGTGTAGCTTTGAGTGAGCGGTAGGGAGAACTATTTTTTGGATTATTTAAGATTTGCATTCATTTTGTCCAATTATCTGCTGTTTCTGTCACAATTAAGGATTCGGAGTGCTGTGGGTTATTTTATTTAGTTTCTTGTAGTTTATCAAATCTACATTTGGATATAGAATTTTACCTTGTTGTCTTATTTCTTCTCCCCACAGACAAAAGAACATGTACATATAAGGAGTAGTTAGGAGTTTATAGAGATGCTGAGGTATTATGGAAGATGTAGAAAAAATGCTATTTAAGAATGTGTTGTTTTGGTATTCCGAATTTTATTTTAGTTTACGTCAGTGACTTTTTAGATAATTTTAATTATAAGGCAAAAGAAAACCAGCCTTACCCGCCCATCTTTTTGATCTTGTGCCTCAGTTTTGTATTTTTATACAAAATAATAATTTTTTTTTGCTTGCGAAACAGTTGAGTTGGATTCACTTCAAGTTTCTTAACCCTATAAAACGGTCGTGGGGTATCTGCCACCGACGTTCTTTGTTTCATTGATCACGACCGTGTTCCAGGATTAAATTACCAAGTCTCACGACTCAGTCTTTTTAGCAAATCATCTTTGCACTTAATATGAAAGCTAGCATTTGGTTTTAAATATCGTCTTTAAAATATACAGAAATATCTAATTTTCGAAGGTTTATGCCTGCAAACAGACTTCAAAAGTTTACTATTTAATAATAATTCCAAATAAAGTTGATATTTTTTGTATTAGATACATATATTTAAATCAGAATTATAATTATGAATGACCATATACGAAATATGTATTATTTACCGTATTCATTTGGTAAAAATTGTGTAACGAAATTCTAAAAGCTTGCAAAAATCCTATTCAATGAATTATTTTAAAAATAATTTCTTCTGTTTTGAAGTTTTTGTTTTTGTTTTTCATGTGTTTTTATCGTCTAGAATATACTAAAGTCCTTATTTTCTAGGATGGAAAAGTGTCGTAAACTATTTAAATATTGTTATGGACCAGGTTAAAGTTCGACAAGAACAACACGATCACAAGGGTAGAAATAACAAGAAATAACAATGCAAAATGTGGAAGATGTTAGTATGACTGTCAGTCTGGTTTGGAGTAAACTACTACCAAATCGACTCGACTCAAATCTCTCTCTCTCTCTCTCTCTCTCTCTCTCTCTCTCTCTATCTATCTATCTATCTCTCTCTCTCTTGAGAGGCGTAATATATATAGTGTTAAGAAGACTTCATTCTGGACTTCCATGTAAGAACCAATGACAAATATTAGGTAAGTTAACGTTCTATCCTCGTTCTTATAAATAGTCACTTGCTCAATGATTCTAGCAATTTTGCACTTGTCAGAGAAGTTGAGTAAGGCTTTGATTTACTTGAAGTTTTTCTTCAGTTACCAAGACTTCTGACAAATACATTATAGAAATAAAAATACGATTATTTCTCCATGGTCGAAAAAAGCTACGTTCGTCACTGAGTGTTGATTCCCTCATACATTGACAAAAGTGGCGGTCCATTTCATTTGGTTTACAGGGGTAGAAAAAAACAGTTATTTGTTCTCACCGCTCAGGTTGAGTCAAAATCTGCATCCTCCAGCATTGGCTATGACTTAGAAGTACATGCCACTATTTTTCATTTGTAAATATATCTTCTCCAGATATCAAAATAAAAGTATAGGCCTCAATTCGGATAAACCCAAGACTTGCTATTTCTTGTTTACGGTGTATGTTCTGGATTGAAACAAAATAGATGAATTCAGCGCGCATGAATCTGCAGTCGTTAACGTGGCTTCTCTAGAAACACAGAAGAATCTCCATATTATATGTAACATCCTATCTTATTGTTTTCCTTTAACCTTCTTGCTATGTGGATATATGTTATAGATTTCTTCTTGTGTGACACGTGCATATGTGAAAACTTAACTGTGTATATGACTTAGTAGCATAAACTATCTCTGTGAAAAAATATTTTTGGCATTCTTTTCCTTTCATCCATTACGTATATAACCCCTTTAGCCGTTATATAATGGGTATAATGCCCATAATGGTGGAAATTCAAATGAGAAAATAAACATTTCTTCTAAGCTCTCACATTATAACCTTGTTGTAAATAAGGAATTATATTCTGGTCTCGGGCTTATCTTTTAGAATAGTCCATTTGCTGCCTGGCGTTGAGAACTGGTTTAGCTTAATTTATAACCCGTGTATAGAACATCTTAACCTAGGTGGTTATTTTTTCGGCTGAAGATTTCTTCATTGAAACGATAGTGCCTGTTAGTTTGTGGTGATACCAAGCAAAAGCGATGGACCGGATGTTTGCGCTTTCAGGACCAAAAAGCAAATGACCAAAAGTCGTCGCTGCGCCGCCGGCTCCGCGCAGTTGTTCCGGTTGAAAACTAAAAATTAATTAAATATTAAATTTCCAGTTCGCGAGCCTACGCGAATTTTATTTATCAGCCAATGGGAAGCCCAGAACCAAATACAAGTGTGAAATCCCAAATGAGCTGCTGTGATCCAAAAAGAAGATATAAAACGTGGATACAGATAGCATCGCCAGACAGACCGACGCAGGCCGACACACAAGGACCCACTCGTGAAAGAGAGGAGTGTAATCAATATCCCCTTGACCTAAGTCAAGCGGCTACTATGCTCGCCTCCCTTCACCTCTCCTTACATTCTTCCCTGTCTCAAAACCTACTTACTGACTTAAGTAGCGAATACATCAGAGACATTCCTTACTTAGACGTTCCCAAATTGCTAAGCATGAATTATCTTGTCAGCCTTCTATTGCCACTATAAGATCACCTCATTCTATGGAAAACTGTGGTAAGAATGACGTTTTCGAGAACACATAACAGCTTCTAAAAAAGCGTTTCTATCACAAGCCAACTTTCTCTCTAAATTAAAATCACCGGTAACTCAGTTTGAAAACCTAATTGTGTTGGCCAAATATGTGCTTTCCTGTACAATTGCACAAATAAAATCCTTAAGGCTTACAGTTCCAAGAATTAAATCTATACATAGCGTTTTTTATTTTTATTGTTTTACTTTTATAATTAGAATTCTCTTGATGGCTGAAATTTGGTCTAGTGTAATGGAATTGCTTTTAATAAAAAGGTTTTTGTCTGGTGAAAGAGATACTTTATAAATGATACTTTTGGCACATTGCCAAACTGACCCGTGCGTACCTAATCTGAAAAGAGACAGGCTCAGAATCTCAGAACTGTTTTAAGTTTACCTTATTCCTGATTATTTACCATGTTATTGTTGAAATTTTATCAAAAATTGCATATGTTTTATTTTAATTTTTTATGTGATCAGGTTTTCACTTGAAGCAAAGCAATAAAACCACAAAGACATTTACTCATTTTAAAAGGAATATGAGAAAAATAAAAATAAGTAATTAGTAAGGATAGAAGACAAAAAAGAAATTCACACGGTTCTCTTTCGGATAAACTATATGGCCTTATTTTTATAAGTCTATCACTGACGCGTAAAGAGTCATTTTCGAATTGATCAGGCCTTAGATTTATTTTCATAATCGTTTCACGCCAAGGAAGGCAGCCTTTTGCTTTGATCACAGCATTCATTCTGTCAGACATTGACATCACAGCTTCTTCAATGTATCTAATGGTATCTCCTGCCAAGCAGCTTGTATTTGTTCCCAAAGTGTGTCTTGCGAAGTAACATTAGATTTATCAATTTTTTATACAAAATATCCCATAGATCTTCAATAGGATTGAGATCAGGGATTTGTGGGGGCCAATTCAAATCTTGAAGCCTTCCTTCCTCTTCTTTTTTTTGTTAAATAATTCTTATAAAGGTTTGGCTGTATTTGAATTTCAGTTAGGTTTTTAGGACAATCAACGCTGTCCTAATACTTTTGCACATTACCGGTAGTGTACAAAAGTCTTAGAACAGGGGTGATTTTAAACTTTATTTTGATGCCTCATAAAAGATAAAATAGTTTTTGTCCTAATACTTTTGGACAGTACTGTACTTGCAGAAGAAACAGAAGGAAGCCACATCGCGTCGGTGAGAAAATGAGTGGAGCCGAGGTGTTCAGTCGGGATCGATTATATTGCTGATTCCTATTTGTATTTTGACGGAAACCTCGAGATGGCCGGTTCAGGCTATTGCTTTACATATCCGTCATGGCGCAATCACCCACAACGGAATGAACTCTTCCAACCATTACATATAACTTCCCTCACAAGAGGTGAGAGTCAGAAGCCAGTAAATAGCTAGGTGATAGCTTGGAAGTAGTCTGAGAGAGTAGCCTTAGAAGAACGTCCTGAACATAGGCGATAGTCGTCTACGAACACTGCTACCGTAACGACCATTACGAGTCCCAGTTCAAGGGTCAAATTATAGTATTACACAGTAATCCGTATTATCGTTCTATTAACAAAGTTCCAAGTGTTGCATTCTGCCGTGTTTAATATATATTCGTTATTTCCTATTTTGGCTATTCTGTGTTATTCTTGCTGAGCCTTTTTACCGGGTCCACTACAATATCTCGAAGACATTCGACAGGTTTTGGCTGACCTTCACCTCACATTCAAGCAGAATACTGTCTCTGAACGAATATTTCTCTTAATCCAATCATTCTTAGCAATTCATTATAATGAAAGCCATGTTGAATAGCCAATCTTCTAGATCCAATTTATATTAATGCGAGAGTCCCACAGGAGTCTCTCTTGGATAATTTTGTTCTTTATCTTCTTCAATGTACTTCCTGATTGCATCTGTTCCGAACTAAGTGTTTATGTTGATGATACAACTATTTACTCCTGTCGTACTAGCAACCCGAGCAGTCCATAAAAAAAAAATAGCAACCCGAGCAGTCCATCAAAATAAACTAGCAACCCGAGCAGTTCATCAAAATAAACTAGCAACCCGAGCAGTCTATCAAAATAAACCTGACCTCTATCAATTGTTAACCTTGGCAAAGAAAGTCTTAAATTTTAACGCTTCCAAAACGAAACTGATGTCTTTCACCACAGAGGACAATTTTTGCCGTTTTACAACATGGTTGATGCTAACCTCACTTACGCGCAAATACCCTTGGGAAAGGTATTAATCTGTCTATTCCTTCCAGTTATGGATTAAATAACAGAACAGATTGGGTTCTATTGCCTAGTCTACCGCAGAAAGCCATGGCAACCTACTGCGAGATAATGTTCTGGCCAGTCAGTCATGTCCCTTTCGAGACATGAAGGCCAAAATGCTAACCTCAATGAAAGCAACGCATTGCGCCTTCTAATACGAGAGATTGCACCAATTAAAGAGTCTACGGTTTACTGTGCTGGGCCAGATTTTTTCTCGTCAGCATACATCTTGTATATTTATAAAACTAGCATTTATCTAAGCGTTGAGTATTGCTGTCTTATCTTGTGTGGTGCTTTGGCAGGTGAGACCGACAAGGTTCAGACTCGTGCCAGCCGTCTCCGTGTCATCGTCAACGTCCAACTTCGTGGTATGCAGAGTTTAACTCATTTCTGGCCTTTAGCTATATCCGGATATAATCTAAAGTCTTTAACGCCAATCGCTATCTTATTTGATTATTCTAACGTCTTCTCATTCTCATTTCCCACCCTTGCGTCTTCGTGTCATCCTCGCCATGATCTGTGTGAACGGTTTAAAGAGATGAGTGAACATTACACTGAGTCACAATTACTTTTTATATTTTTCTATCAACATTATTGTTCAATAATCTTCAAACATATTTTTTTAAAATACAGTTCTATGCAAAAGTATATTTTTTATCAACCTTATTGTTCAATAATCTTCAAACATATTTTTTAAAATACAGTTCTATGCAAAAGTATATTTTTTATCAACCTTATTGGTCAATAATCTTCAAACATATTTTTTAAAAATACAGTTCTATGCAAAAGTATATTTTTCTATCAACCTTATTGTTCAATAATCTTCGAACATAATTTTTAAAATACAGTTCTATGCAAAAGTATGTTTTTCTATCAACTTTATTGTTCAATAATCTTCAAACATATTTTTAAAATACAGTTCTATGCAAAAGTATATTTTTGTCAACCTTATTGTTCAATAATCTTCAAACATATTTTTTAAAAATACAGTTCTATGCAAAAGTATATTTTTGTCAACCTTATTGTTCAATAATCTTCAAACATATTTTTTAAAAATACAGTTCTATGCAAAAGTATATTTTTGTCAACCTTATTGTTCAATAATCTTCAAACATATTTTTTAAAAATACAGTTCTATGCAAAAGTATATTTTTTTATCAACCTTATTGTTCAATAATCTTCAAACATATTTTTTTAAAATACAGTTCTATGCAAAAGTATATTTTTCTATCAACTTTATTGTTCAATAATCTTCAAACATATTTTTAAAATACAGTTCTATGCAAAAGTATATTTTTGTCAACCTTATTGTTCAATAATCTTCAAACATATTTTTTAAAATACAGTTCTATGCAAAAGTATATTTTTTATCAACCTTATTGTTCAATAATCTTCAAACATATTTTTTAAAATACAGTTCTATGCAAAAGTATATTTTTTATCAACCTTATTGTTCAATAATCTTCAAACATAATTTTTTAAAATACAGTTCTATGCAAAACTATATTTTTCTATCAACCTTATTTTTCAAAAATCTTCAAACATATTTTATTCAAATACAGTACTATGCAAAAGTATTAGGACAAGAACTATTTTATCTTTTATGAGGCATATTCACAGAAAATAAACAATTTAATTAAAATAATTTGATTTGATTTACTCAACAAATGCTTTAACAAGAAAAAATACTTGTTACAAAATAAATTTAATATTTAGTATTTAGTATGTTGCTTTGATCACAGCCTTCATTCTTTCAGTCATTGACATAATAAGCTAACTATTATCAAAATAAAGTTTAAAAAGGAGCCTCTAAACTATGTTGACACTATTTACAGCTCAATTCGAGATGGGGGAATAAGATAAAAGTCAGTCATATCCAAGGATAATAGAATAATGAGTTGTTTGAAAGTAACTTGTTTAATAGAAAATAAGAAAAATTAAATATACTTTTTTTAATACATTTCTTTTACACCTAGTTTTAAATAATCAATATTTATTAGCAATTTACTTGGCTTCTCACACTGTATTTGAATTTCAATGAGGTTTTTAGGAAAATCCCCCCTGTCCTAACACTTTTGCATGCTACCATTAGTATGCAAAAGTGTTACAACAAGGGTGATTTTAAACTTTATTTTGATGCCTTATAAAAGATAAAAAAAGTTTTTACCTAATACTTTTGCACAGTACTGCATATATTAAATAATGTTTGCTATTATTTATTGCCAGTTTTCAAATAACACTTCGATAATTTTGTGCAAAAGTTCGTTATGTCGGTTTTCAAAATCCGCTGGATCCCAACGCTTTAGTCTCTGAAAGACGTGTAACCCTTCTGATCAGGGGGGTAATTTACAGAAATTTCGGACTATAAAAAGTAAGATAGCGATGTCTTTACTCCTAAAAGCTGATTAAATAAGATTTTTTTTCTGGTAGACTATGAGATTTCTGTAATAATATCTTACCGGGAGAGACATATTTACGTAATAGTTTTTAAAAAAACGATTTTTATCCTTTCTTTAAGTGATGCCTGGTTGTTTCATTATGGAAGAACCACAGGTAAGTGCCATACGTGATACACGCTTGGGCTATCATGTCTCGAAAGAGACATGACTGACTGGGCAGAAGATTATCTCGCAGTAAATTACCATTGCTTTATGCGATAGACTGTTTGCCAGCCAGGGCTATAGAACCCAATCTGTTCTGTTATTTGACTCATAGCTAGAGAGGGAATAGATATATTATATTATTAAATAGTAATTAGTGAGGAATCAGTTTATTACTTCATAACAATAGAAAATCGATCCCCTACTTTATGACCAGTAGAAGTTAAAATTATGATTCAAACTATTATATTCAGTCAGTCAGTTAAGTGCCATACGTAATACACGCTTGGGCGATCATGTCTCAAAAGAGACATGACTGACTGGGCAGAAGATTATCCATTTCTCAGGGAATCTTTCATCAAGATACTCATGGACTGTTATTGAATAAGGTGTAGGGCTCCTATCCTGTTGGAAATAAAGGTCATTATACACGCTTGGGCGATCATGTCTCTTTCGAGACATGAATGACTGAGTAGAAGATTATCCGGCGTTAGGTTGCCATTACTTTTGCGGTACACTGGGTGCGAGCCAGTGTACCGCAAAAGTCTGTCCTGTTATTTCACCCATAACTGGAAGGAAAAGACGAATTAATACCTTTCCCAAGGGTATTTGTGCGTAAGTGAATGCAATGAATTTAACTGGATTTCGAACTCGGGTCCCCAATTGCTCGTTCCGAACTGATATCCATCGCACCACAACGCACATACGTTCTGCATATACCTTCCAGAAATAACACTTTCATAATGGTAAGACACAAGCCCCCGTTACATATATACTATTGCAACTAAAGTATTATTATTACGTTGTGGGTATTTTTAGGAGGTATTTGATGGAGGTATTTCCTCGGAAAAATCTATATTAGGTTCAATCATGAATTCTTTCTAATTTTGTTCATCAAATGTGTAAGCCAAAAAATCAATCAAAATTAAATATTGTTCAATTATACAGGGTAGTCGAAAAATAGGATGACAATAAATGATAAAATTATATACAATTATTAACGAAATGTTTATAGACAAACCGACAATTTGAAATTATTTGTTTGAAGATTATTTGTGATAGATACGCGTATTTAAGCAGATATTCTGTTTTATATTACGGAAATTAACGAAAATTAACGAAACTGGTTAAACAAGCAACAGTTTGAAATGATTTGTCTGAACATTATTTTTGATCGATACTCGTACTTAAGTAGATATTCTGTTTATAACCAAACAGTATTTCATATTTATTTCTACCGGCTTGATTATTTACGATAAATGTTACGGAAATTAACGAAGATTAACGAAACTGATTATAAACAAACCGAAAATTGGAAATGATTTGTTTGAACATTATTTTTGATCGATACTCGTATTTAAGTAGATATTCTGTTTTATATTACGGAAATTAACGAAGATTAACGAAACTGGTCATAAACAAGCGACAATTTGAAATGATTTGTTTGAGCATTATTTTTGATCGATACTCGTATTTAAGCAGATATTCTGTTTTATATTACGGAAATTAACGAAAAGTAACGAAACTGGTTATAAACAAGCAACAGTTTGAAATGATTTGTCTGAACATTATTTTTGATCGATACTCGTATTTAAGTAGATATTCTGTTTATAACCAAACAGTATTTCATATTTATTTCTACCGGCTTGATTATTTACGATAAATGTTACGGAAATCAACGAAGATTAACGAAACTGGTTATAAACAAACCGAAAATTGGAAATGATTTGTTTGAACATTATTTTTGATCGATACTCGTATTTAATAGATATTCTGTTTTATATTACGGAAATTAACGAAGATTAACGAAACTAATTATAAACAAGTGACAATTTGAAATTATTTGGTTGAACATTATTTGTGATCGATACTCGTATTTAAGTAGATATTCTATTTATAATCACACATTATACATATATTTATTTCTACCGGCCTGATTATTTGCGATAAATCTTTGTTGTAAAAATGTGTGTAATTAGGCAGGATTCAAACCTGTGACCCCTATAAACATCGGGAAACTCATCAAGTGATCTGGCGCGTCTTCGACCTCTCGACCATGAATAACAAACAGTCTAAACGAGGTCAGATCAAGCCTATATTACACAATTTTCGATTCATCGTAATGACCATATCTGCTCTGAAATGTATCATAATGCCAACAAATGTAAACATGTTACCGAAATGAACAAATATTAACGAAATGGTTTTAAACTAACCGACAATTTGAAATTATTTGTTTGAACATTATTTTTGATTGATACTCCTATTTAAGTAGATATTCTGTTCATAATCAAACAGTATATATATATTTATTTTTACCGGCCTAATTATTTACGACAAATTTTTGTTACGAAAATGTGTGATTCGAACCTGCGATCCCTATCCACATAGAATAACAAAAACATAAACTTAAATATGAGTATCAATCAAAAGTAATGTTCAAACAGATCATTTTAAATATACAATTTTATTTACTAGTACAATTATTGCATTGACAATTATATTCTATAGTATACAATCATACAAAAACGCTTAAATTTTATTAACGCCGATATTCAAACTGTTGTCCATCACAATTTAGAGTTTGAAGTCTACTTCTGACACTACGACAAACATTTTTACACAAGTCTCTTTGCGTATTAATTTCTTGAGATACATTTCTTATATAATTTTTCAGATCACCAACGCTTCTTTGTTTTCGATCATAAACATTGTCTTTGCCCAAAAGAAGAAATCCATTGTGGTTAAATCAGTTGAACATGTTGGTCCATCAATTGGACCTATTCAGCGAATCCATTTCTCAGGGAATCTTTCGTAAAAATACTCATGGACTGTTCTTGAATAAGGTGGAGGTCGCCTATCCGGTTAGAAATAAAGGTCATATGGATTAGGATATTGTATTAACTGTGAAACAACATGATTCCTTAGATTTTCGTGATACTTATCGCCTGTGACAATTCCATAAAATATTATTGGTCCTCAAAGGGCGACAACTTAAAATACCGTCCGTAACAGTGACACCAGGCTAATTTAGTTGTTGCTTTAATGTTAAATGCATGTTCTCACTATAGGAGTAAATACATTTATGCCTAATAATAATACTAATACTACTAATAATAATAATCATAATAATAATAAATTGAATTGAAACCAGAAGAAGCTTATAAATACCTAGGTGTAAATGAGAGTGAAAACATTCACCATAAAAAAATGAAAGAAATAGTGCGTAAAGAGTACTATAGTGCTACGAATGATATTAAAAACTGAATTGAATTCTCATGACAGAGTTATGGCCATTAATAGCCTTGCAATCCCAGTTGTCCAATATAGCTTTAACATCTTAAACTGGACTCAAAACGACATCAGGCGAATGGATTCTAAAACAAGAAAGCTTCTTTCTAAGCATAAGATGCATCATCCAAAGGCTGATGTAGACTGTCTATACATACCCCGTAAAGAAGGTGGAAGAGGTCGTATTCAGCTGGATTTGTCATACAAGACAACAAGTATTGGCTTACTAATATACATAGATACAACAAAGGATTGGATGATACAATTAGTAAGGCAACATGAAGAAAGAAAGAAAAAATATTCAATAATAAAAGAAGGCAGTAATTACAAACAAGATTTACAGTTAGTAGATTCTGTAGAAAAGCAAAACAGAAGCCAAGAACCAACTATTGCGGCAAAAAATATGAAAATGAAAGCCAAAGATAAAGCTCTTGAACAGATGAAACAGCGCTGGCAAGACAAACCTCTGCATGGCCAATATCCAGAACGAGCCAATAAATCCAATGTTGACAAAGTTAATACTCATCGATGGTTACGTGCATCTGGATTAAATTCTGAAACTGAAGGCTTTATTCTTGCAGCACAGGACCAAAGTCTTTACACTAGAAACTTTCAGGCAAATATTATGCATAATAATATGGATCCAAAATGCAGGTTTTGTGATAAGCACCAAGAAACAATAGACCACCTAATCTGAGGCTGTTCTGTGCTTGCCCCAAATGAATATAAAAATCTCCCCGATAGAGTTGGGCAATATTTACATTGGGCAATGTGCAAACGTTATGGAAAATATGTAAATAAACACTGGTATGAACATCACCCAGCACCGGTTACAGAAATAGAAGATGTAACCATTCTATGGGATTACACCATCTACACAGACAGAAAAAATGAAGCAAACAGGCCAGACATTATTGTTAAAAACCCGAAGGAGAAAACTTGTCTATTAATTGATATGGCTTGTCCAGCGGATTGTAACATAGCAATCAAGGAATTTGAAAAAGTGTCAAAATATAAAGACCTGGAAATTGAAATAGAAAAAATGTGGAAATTGAAAACAAGAGTTGTGCCAGTGATAGTAGGTGCACTTGGAACGATAAAAAATGGAACAAAACAACACATTGAAAGAATCCCTGGAAACCCCAGCTTAAGAGATATACAAAAAATTGTCTTATTAAGTACAGCCCACACACTAAGGAAAACTTTATCTATGTAATGCTAGGGATGATAGGGAAGATAGAAAAAACATGAAATGGAGTCATAACAACACGCCACGACCTGCCTTAGGTTTCCCCGCAGACTTGGTTGGTAGTGAGACCAAAGCAGAAATCGAAATATGATGAAAAATGACATAATAATAATAATAATAACATTCCTGGATTTTAAAAACTTTAAATATATACAAGATATCACCCGTCATCATCAATTTTATCAAACAGTGCATGTCTATATGGAAAACAACCCTTTACCCCAATCATATAAATGGAACCTATAAGTTTGATAAAATAAACATCAAAAGCGGTATATTTCAAGGTGAGTCTTCGTCTCCTTACTATTCTGCATATCATTAATAGCACTAACCAATCAACTTAATAAGACAGAATGTGGTTATAAAATAGGCCAAAAGAAAATAAGCCATCTATTTTACATGACTTAAAGTTATATGCTAAGAATGATAATGAGCTGGGAGGTCTTCTGCAAACTGTAAAATGCTTCAGCGAAGACATTGGAATGAAATTCAATTTGAATAAATGTGCTAAGGCTACAATTTTACGTGGATCAATACAAGAATCATCCTCAATTAGCTTAGACCCTGCTCTAACAATAAAAGAATTGAAACCAGAAGAAGCTTATAAATACCTAGATGTAAATGAGAGTGAAAACATTCACCATAAAACAATGAAATAAATAGTGCGTAAAGAGCACTATAGAAGGCTACGAATGATATTAAAAACTGGAATGAATTCTTAGAACAGAATTATGGCCATTAATAGCCTTGCAATCCCAGTTGTCCAATATAGCTTCAACATCTTAAACTGGACTCAAAACGATATCAGGTAAATGGATTCTAAAACAAGAAAGCTACTTTCTAAGCATAAGATGCATCATCCAAAGGCTGATGTAGACTGTCTATACATACCCCGTAAAGAAGGTGGAAGAGGTCTTATTCAGCTAGAATTGTCATTCAAGACAACAACTATTGGCTTACTAACGTACATAGAAACAACAAAGGACTGGATGATACAATTAGTAACGAAACATGAAGAAAGAAAGAAAGCATATTCAATAATAAAAGAAGGCAGTAATTACAAACAAGATTTACAGTTAGTAGATTCTGTAGAAAAGGAGAACGGAAGCCAAGAACCAACTATTGCGGCAAAAATATAAAAATGAAAGCCAAAGATAAAGCTCTTGAACAGATGAAACAACGCTGGCAAGACAAACCTCTGCATGGCCAATATCCAGTACGTGCTTATCAACTGAAACTGAAGGCTTTATTCTTGCAGCGCAAGACCAAAGTATTTTTACTACGAACTTTCAGGCAAATAATATACATAATAATGTGGATCCAAAATGCATGTTCTGTGATAAATACCAAGAAATACGAGACCATCTAATCTCAGGCTGTTCTGTACTTGCCCGAAATGAATATAAAAATCGCCACGACAGAGTAGGGCAATATTTACATTGGACAATGTGCAAACACTATGGAAAATATGTAAACAAACACTGATATGAACATCATCCAGCACTGGTTACAGAAATAGAAGATGTCACCATTCTATGGGATTGCACCATCTACACAGATAGAACAATTGAAGCAAATAAGCCGGACATAATTGTTAAAAACCAAAAAGAAAAAACTTGCTTATTAATTGATATGGCTTGTTTAGCGGATTGTAACATAGCAACCAAGGAATTAAAAAAAACTGTCAACATATAAAGACCTGGAAATTAAAATAGAAAAAATATGGAAACTGAAAACAAGAATTGTACCAGTGATAGTGGGCGCACTTGGAATGATAAAAAATGGAACGAAAAAACACATTGAAAGAATCCCTGGAGACCCCTACCACAACTATAAATAAACTAGAATTTGTTTGTGATGTTGCAGAAATCAACATTTTGATGGTTTTTTTATAATTTTTTTGTGGAAACCTGGAATATTTGTCCAGCAATCAATATTGGCAGACCCTTATGAGTTCGGGTAAAAATAAAAATTAAATGTATACACACTGTGCACAAAATTTAAAGCAGAGGAAAAGAGTTCATTTAACAGAAGATCAAGGAGGCGAACGCGCCGCGGCAACGACGTTATTTGTGTAGGCATTACTACATCTGGAAAGAAAGAGAAAGAGAATGAATGTTTTTTATAGACTTAAAGAGCTCCTCCTAATGGGTGCTTTTGGTGAAGCTAATAGACTAACCCACATTGTACATGAATTGTATTAACTGCTATCTCTGTTTAATAATCAAAATGATGCATTCCTCATTAGATCAGGTTCACTAAAATGAAGTTTATATATATGACTTCAGTCAAATAGTTGGAATGTGTGATACATACTTAGGCAATCATGTCCTTTTCGATCCATGTCTGACTAGGCAAAAGAGCTTCCCGCAGTAGACTGGTTGCCGACCAAGGCTATAGGACTTACTCAGTTTGTGTTGCTATTCAATTCTTTTATCTAAATCAGTCAGTTAAATGCCATATATGATACACAATTGAGCGATCATTTCTTTCTGCGGTAGACTGGTTGCAAACCAACACTAGAGAACCCTATATGAAGATGACAGAAGAGATGGGTTCGTAACTTTCTCAAGAATGTTTACGTGTAAATAATTGCTGATTTGCTGTAAATGAGGGCAAAAGTTGCCGTAATTGAGGGCAAAATTTGGTAAGTTATTGGGCGACAGAGATCGAACGTGCAAGCAAGTAATTTCTAGTCAGACAAACGAACATCTTCTCTTTGCAGAGTTGATGTCAGCTTAAGGCAAGGCAAACGTTTCTATTTGCTGACGATGTTTCATATCTTGATTTAGAAATATTACGAACTCTGCAAGGCAGTCAAACTCACACACAACGTCAGATCTCATTAATTCAACACAAGATAAAATTAGAATTAGAACAATTTACGCTGATATGGCGTATTTGCACAGAGATGGCAACATGTTAAAAGAAAATGGTTTTCATATGTATATTTTTAGAATTCTTGCTGGTCTGCGTGCGAGGCTAGGTATTTGCTTGCACTTGAAGTTGATTGTACATCAACGTATTGGATAATTATTTTTCTTTATTAATTTTAATTGATTTTCTGAGAACCAAAAAAAAAAGCATTTATTCTTTCATATGCATTTCTTGCGTGGAATATTTCTACATTAATTTAGGGGTATTTTATTAGGGATATGTGTTGTGGTACAGTGTATATCGACTCGGAACGACAAATCGGGGAGACGTGTTCGAATTCCATTTGAAATATAGAAATATATATATATATATATATATATATATATGTGTGTGTGTGTGTGTGTGTGTGTGTGTGTGTGTGTGTGTGTGTGTGTGTGCAACTATTATCCAAGGAGTATTATATATTATGGATGTGCGTTATGGTGCAGTGGATATCGACTTTGAAAAATCGGAGAACCGAGTTCGAATTCCAGTTGAATTCCTTGCATTAATTTACGCACAAATACCCATGGGAAAGGTCTCCAGTTATGGGTTAAAGAATAGGAGAAATTGGATTCTTTAGCATTGGTCGGCAAACAGTCTACCGCAGAAAGCCATTAAAATTTACTGAGGGATAATCTTCTGTTCAGTAAGTCATGTCTCATTCAAGACATGATCGCCAAAAGCGTGTATCACGTATGGCATTTAACTGACTGATGTATATTAGTCATCCACATACAAGCTGTTTTGCTGTATCACAGCTCATCAGTGAGGCTAGACATATCCACTTGCTTCTGGCCATGATCGAAACTCGACCGATTTGGTGTCATTCGGAGTCGTTACCCCACTAAGAGTCAGCCATGGAGTCAGAGAAGGGGACTTTTAACGTGTATAAGCAGTGTATTCACACACCAGTTACCGAAAGAAATCAATTCATTCCTTGAGAGTAATGCATATATCGCAGAAGTGGAAATTTTTTAAAAAAATTTCTTCTCTAGAGAGCCAAATCGTAATGAGAGCATAATATATTAGTTGTCCACATACAACCTTGTTTCGCTGGATCACAGCCCATCAGTGTCGCTAGACACAGCCACTTGCTTCTGGCCGGGATTGAAACTCGACCGATATATATATATATATATATATATATATATATATATATATATATATATATATATAATCGTATCGCCTCAAGCAAGGCATTTTACTGTCACTGTTGTGAAGGGGGTTAGATAGGAGGAATGTTATGAGGAGTGAGAGGTTGCAGGGGTTGTCAGGAAGAGAGTAGGAGAAGGAAGAGAATACCGGTGAGAAAGAAAAAATATGAGGATGTAAGTTAGTGAAACAAGAGATGACTATTGACTTTACATATAAATTCTTGGAGAGTGTAACTGTCGGGAAAGCAAGTATGCAGAAGAGAATTCCACAGGCGGGAAGTGCGAGAAAAGAAGCTGGTGGACTAGAATTTGCCTTTACAATTTATTGGTTTCAAAGTAAAAGGGTTGGACCTAGTTGCTAATCTTGTTGCTCGAGGAAATTCATATATAGTGGGTACCAGTGAGCTAAGTTCATCGGAGCAGAAGCCGTGAAAGTATTTGTAGAAGAGACACAGGAACCCACATTGCGCTCGTGAGAAAGTGAGTGTTTCCGAGCTGCCAAGTCAGGGTCTATCACATTACAGATTCTACGTTGGATTTTGTCAAGGACACCTAGGTGGATAGCAGGAGCACCCGACCAGATATGACAGCAATACTCAATGCACAGATGGGTGGTAGACTTGTATATGTGCAGGATTGTTTCGGACGGGAAAAACTTCCTGGCCCTACACAGAGAACCGACATTCTTAGCAGCGGATTTAGCTATGGATTCTATGCATTGATTCCACTTGAGGTCTGATGTGAGAGTTAATCCGAGGCGACGCAGTGTTTTACTTTCAGAGAGAGAAGCCTGATCCATGTTAATGGACGTGTGTGTGTGTGTGTGTGTGTGTGTGTGTGTGTGTGTGTGTGTGTGTGTTTAGCCAGCAAATTGTCTTTTAGGTCTGCCTGATTAAATAAATTACAAATATAAAATCTGTTCACACTCATGAATAATCTTCCGTGAATTGAAAGATGTGAGAAAATGCTGCAACTTTTCAAGATGATTTTATTTTCCATACTTCAAGTTCCTAACTATTTTTAATCTCTTTCTGAGATCATCTTAAGAGGTGCAAAGCGTAGTAACAAAATAACCATACAATTAATACTGTAAAAATGTGTTGCTGTATATTACTGTAATTTTTCTGCTTTCGTTAGAGCATGAACATTATCCACTATTGGATTTGAGTGTTGTACTGTGTTGTGGTGCATTGGATATCGGCTCGGAATGAGAAGTCAGGGAGCCGAGTTCGAATTCCAGCCGAATTCATTGCATTCACTTACTCGCAAATACCCTTAGGAAAGGTATTAATCCGTCTATTCCTTCCAGTTATATGTTAAATAACAGGACAGATTGGGTTCTATAGCCTTGGTCGGCAAACAGTCTACCACAGAAAGCAATGGCAAGCTACTGCGGGATAATCTTCTGCCCAGCCAGTCATGTCTCTAAAGAGACATGATTGCCCAAGCGTGTATCACGTATGGCACTTAACTGACTGACTGTCATGGCAATGTACATATTAAAGCATGAAAAACTGTTCTTTTTATAAAAATTTTAGAACATTACTACAGTATTCGTCGCTGATGCTATTAAGTGACGGCTTAAGATTTGTCATGTATATTTCCTGGAGGATTTGTATTTTAATTTATAATTTTCTTGTTGTAATCTGTTATTTTTCTTGGTGTTGTCGATCATTATTTTTTTTAGATCGTGAACTAGCAGTATAGCCCGGCGTTGCTCGGGTGTAATGAAAGCTTTAAAACAAATCCATGGACCTAGAGGTCAGACTCAGCGTAAAGAATATTTGTCTGAAGTTTGGTGAGAATTGGATAAAAATTGTGGATTTTTATAAAGTACATACAGACAAATATGTGTGTATATATACACACATATATATATATATATAATCGATTTTCTGCACTATTTTAAGAACTGCAACCTTGAAACTTCCGAATATTGTTTCTTAAGTCTTTGTCTATGAGTGTATCAAATTTGATTAAAATCGGACCACTCCTTCTATAACCCGATTTTTTCGATTATCGATTTTCGATATTTATCGGGGGTACCTCGGCACAAAATCTAGCTAAGAACACTCGCAGAGGCTTATAGTATAACTGTGTAAATTTTCAAGAAAATCGGTTCAGCCGTTTTGAAGTCTATAGGTAACAGACACACACACACACACACACACACACACACACACACACACACAAAGTTCCATTTATAAATAAGTTTAGACATAGACAGAAAAGTTGTTGGAAATGTTTCGAAATGGACGAACGGTCACACATGTGTACTGTAAGATATCCTGTTAATGTAATTGTCGTAAAACTAACATACATATTTGTTTTTTTTTTTATTATTTGTTTGTTATTTTTTTGTTTTGTTTTTGTTTTGTTTGTTTTTATTGTCGGAGATACAATCTCTTATAGAACATTTGAATTGATACATAATGTTTGTTTTCAGTTTGTAGGGACGAGATATTACGAATAATTACATTGTCAGTTTTGTATTTTTTATAATATATTATTAATTTTAATTTTTTATCTTTAGTTCCTTTTTTATTATTATTAATTAATTAATTTATTTATTATTATTATTACTATTATTATTATTATTATTATTATTATTATTATTTTTATTATTACTATCACATTTTCTTGAAGAAAATAATTCTTCTTAATAAAGATAAAATACTTTTAGTAATATAAGATAATTTTATTGAAAAAAACAATCATTTTAAAAAAGACATATTTTTAATAATAAATACTTATATTTAATACAAAAAATATTTTTTCATGAGAAAATTATCTTTGTGATAGAAATTATTTGTTGTATGAAAGTATCTTGCTATATACAAAAGCGTTATTATTTTTCATAAAATTATTTTTGATATAGATAATGCAATTATTTTTCAGGAGAAAATAATTTTTAAATAGATAATTTTAATGGAAATAATAACATTAATTTTTTTTATATAGATAATAATCTTGTTTTACAAAGAAAAACCTTTTTTGTACAGGAAATGTAATAGTTTTTCATGGGAAAATTAATTTCGATAGAAATACATAATTATTTTAACAGAGAAATCTATTATTTTTAATAAAGAAAAATAATTATGTTTAATAATGAGACATTTATAGTTAGATTGTGTCTAAATTCAATACATTTAAATCTAGCAACAGACATTGTAACACTAGATTTCATTAATTTGGAGATATCTAAGACTAAACATTTACAAATTACATATTAGTCAGTTAATGGCCATACATGATACACGCTTGGGCGATCATGTCTCGAAAGAGACATGACAGACTAGGCAGAAATATTTTCCGTGCTAGGTTGCCATTACTTTCTGCGGTAGACTGGTTACCAACCAAGGCTATAGAGCCCAATCTGTCTTGCTATTTAACCGATAGCTGGAGGAATAAGAGTCGGATAAATAATTTTCTCAAAAGTGAATGAATGCAACGAATTCAATTGGAATTCGAACTCGGCTCTCCGATATCTACAGCACCACATCCACAAAAACAATAAATAGAGCCCTCACGAGTCGCTTTCGAACCATCGACATAAAAATAACAGCATCAAAGCTTTCCACTATAGTCTCCCGCTCAACCCACCGAGCTAAGTAACTTCATTCTTGTAAATGCTAGATTTTGACGTCTCTAATCTGTAACTCAACTGGAATTCGAGCCGAGTTCGAATTCCAGTTGAATTCATTGCATTCACTTACTCGCATATACCCTTGGGGAAAAGTATTAATCCGTCTCTTCCCTCCAGTTATGGGTTAAATAACAGGACAGATTGGGTTCTATAGCCTAAGCCGGCAACCAGTCTCCCGCAGAAAGCAATGATATTTTCCTGCCCAGTCAGTCATGTCTCTTTCGAGACATAATCGCCTAAGCGTGTATCACGTATGGCACTTAACTGACTGACTGAATATAATAGATGGAAACATGGTGAAAGTTTCTACGTGTCATAAAGTGGGGGATCGGTTTTCTATTGATATATAGTAATAAACTGATCCCCCACTAATTACTAATTAATAATATAATACATCTATCCCCCCTCTAGCTATGAAACAAATAACAGGACAGATTGGGGTCTATAGTTTTGCTCAGCAACCAGTCTACCGCAGAAAGCAATTGCAGCCTACTGCGGGATAATCATCTGCCCAGTCAGTCATGTCTCTTTCGGGACATGATCGCCCAGGCGTGTTTCACGTATGGCACTTAACTGACTGAATCTGTAATTTCAAGTTGGGCTATCCTCGGGTAACGAAATATATAAATTTGCATACTCTTTTAACGCAATTAGTACAAGACAAAAACAGACACTTTATTAAAGATGCAATTTTGTTACTTTTAGCAGATGCCGAATAATTTAGCTAAAAAATGTTTGACAAATCATATTAAAAAAAAACCTTATAAATTTTCTATAGTAGACTTTTTGTTTGCATGGAGATTCAAATTATAAAAATACTGTACTTTATAGAAAAATAAATTTGTTTATTTATTTTGCTATAAAGTACACTATTTACATTATTCCGACAATTCCATCATCATTTTTTGTTTTTTGTTTTTGTCATTTTTACAAGGTTTCAACAGTTATACGCTCCGGCATTCTTCATTTGCTAGGAATTTTGAAACGAACCCTTTATCATGGTCACTGGGGTATGACCATTCACATCCCTTGAGAGTCATCAAGGGGTTTCGTTGCAGCCACTCTGCACCAATTTCTGGCTCAAATTGGAATCAAAGGGCGTAATAGGACCAAAAGTATGAAACGCCTTATAGAAATCACTGAAAATAGTTCTATGTGGATATGGAAGAAAAGAAATATTCCGTGGAGTGTTTCAGCGAACATGACGGCATGACGTGATTGATCGTAAGTGCGTAATGAGGTTCACGTTGCATTCTCCGAACGCAAGGTTTGCCGTTTCTCGTTTTTCGTAAACTAATTTCGCTGTTAGACATTTGAACAAGTATAATTACACATGTATTTTGTTATAATGGGGCCTCACATCAGTGAGGGGGGGGCCGGTGTGCAAGTGAAACCGTTGAGAGGAAGGCCCCGAAACGGTGCACATTCGCTCCTGATGACCCCAATTAAAATATAAATTCAAAAGGACAAAAGTTCAATGACGTCATATGCCGTAGAGAAGTTCGATGGAATCGTTATTGGTAAGAGGAGCATTTTATATTCAGCTCGCTTTAGGTGAGTGTCAATTACTTTCCAATAATTTCCTTCTAACTCTCTAATAAGTTATTTGTTCACCAATGCTGTAGCCTGGTATTAAATTAACAACTCTTTTAGGTCAAGTCACCGTAACTAACATCTATATCCACTTGAGTAAGAAGGCTGGGGCGTACGAAACGTTGTAATAACTAAGATGAGGACAATAGTCTGAATCATGTAAATAGTGTAAATACTACCTCATCTCAGAAGTATAGACGAGTGCTATAAAGTATTGCAATTCAATTATTTTGATCTGCTGATCGATATGTTCACGATTTTGGATACGATACAAGTTAACCCACATAAGAGTGTGGTGATTGCGACACCAATGAAAAAATTAATAATATCAGCAAAAAGGGCAGCCCAAAATGCAAAATACAGGCGGAGATACTAAAATCAAGCAGATGCAAAAATTGAAATACCTAGGAAGTGTTCTAACAGAAGACGGAAAGTGCAGCACAGAGATCCGAAGGTGAATTGGCATGGCGAAAGAAGCATTCCAGAAGTTAAGTAAAGTATTAAAAAACAGGATAATTTCGCTAGAAACAAAGAAGAGAGTACTGGATGTCAGTTCTTCAATATGGCAGTGAATGCTAGAAAATATCATCAAAGATGAAGGAAAAACTTGAATCAGCTGAAATGTGGTCCTGCAGAAGGATACTGAGAATATCATGGATCGAGCATGTGAGTAATGATGAGGTTTTGGAAAAGATGGAAACCAAAAAGAAATTAATACTGAGCATCAAGAAGAGACAGCCAAAGTTCCTGGGACATGCAATGAGGAAGGAGGGCTTGGAGAACCTGATACTAACAGGCCAGATAGCGGGGAAAAGAGACAGGGGAAAGCAGCGGATAACATATTTGAAGGACCTCATCAGGTGGATGACGGAATGAGGGTTGCGTGGTGTAACAGAAGAAAGCGTGATAAGAGCCACCACGGATAGGAAGATGTGTAAAGCCATGGTTGCCTACGTCCTGAAAGGACAGGGCACATAGAAGAAATATGTGAAATAACTGTGAATAAGTAAAGAGCTAAAAAATGTTAAAATTTTATTAGAAAAAGGTACTACAATATAGTCATATCTAATCCTATATTGTAAAATGTGCTAAATGATTTTATCACGGATGAATTTTGATTTGTTTTTTACAACTTATCAACACTTTGTGAATCATTTAAAGCTGAAACATTTTTAGATAGTAAGAATAGATCTTTTTTTATGATTGAATGTTGTATTAACATTTCTTTCAGCGATAATAGTTTTTATGCCATAAAATAATTTTTTCACCGTCTCATCATGTAAAATAAAATAATATTGTTATTATATTAGATACAGTTAACAGTTCCATAATAGATATTTTACTTGCGAGAATGTATCATATATTTTGAATTATTTCATGCATTGAATATTGCTGTCACATCTGGTCTAGTGTTTCTGCTATGCATATAAGGATTCTTGATAAGATACGAAGAAGAATCTGCAATGCCATTGGTCCTGTCCTGACCTGGCATGTCGGTTTTACTCAAATTTCCCACTGCTATAATTTAGTTTCTATATGCTTTTTTTTTATAACTATTTTAATTGTAATTGTTCTGATTAGCTTTCCACTTTGGTGTCTAGATTATGAACTTAAGTGCAGTAGTAGATTGGCAGTAAGGTATCATTATTTAAAATGTCTATCGATATCTAGTATCTTCTTGATTTCTCTTCTTTTATTATTCTTGCTCCCTAATAATGTGATTCGTTTCTTCGTGTTATTTCACATTCAGAGGGCTTACCCTCATTTCCCGTATAAACACCGATTTCCGTGCGACCAGCGAAGTTAGCCAACATCTGGATAATGTGCTTGCATGTAATGGACAGCGCTTGGAATTGTTAATCAGAGAGTCGATTTCGAATTCCAGTTGGGTTTTTATTATATTAAAATAAGCGCAAATAACTTTGGGAAAGGTGTGAATGTATTGCTTCTTCCCCCTACTATGGGTTAATTAAGAGAACTTCATCAATAAAAATCATAGTTGTCTTCCAATATATTATGGCAATCTAAAAATATGTTCTGGATTTAAATAACCTGCAAAGGGTTTATAAGGTGTAGAATACGAATCATTCAATCAATTATCTCATTAAAATACATGTAGCTCATTATTAAAACAGATGTGTACGGAAAGATAAATCAGTATTTGCACAAAAAAGATATGTTTGGAGTAACAAAATCTACTACAAGTAGTGTTAAACGCTGTTATCCACGTATGTCATCTGAAGAAGGCCGGAGATTACAACAGCGAAAACGTCGTGAATATAGCAATAAAGATGAGAACATCAGTACAAAAGATGTAAATAGTGTAAACTAGCAGTATAACCCGGTGTTGCTCCATGGTCCTGGAGCTCAGACTCTTTGGACGTTGGCACGAAATACTAAAAAGCAATAGTTGTTTCCAGTTAAAGCGAAACCGTAGACTGAAAAAAAAATGAATGGATGTAAGTCAAATTTTGATATCTGGTATCGATATCAAATTTTCTGCACTATTGTAAGAGCTGCAACCTTAAAACTTCCGAATATCGTTTCTTATGTTTTTGTCTATGAGTGTATCAAATTTGATTAAAATCGGACCACTCCTTCTATCACCCGATTTTTTCGATTATCGATTTTCAATATTTATCGGGGGTACCTCGACACAAAACCTAGCTAAGAACACTTGCAGGCGCTTATAGTTACTACTATGTAAATTTCCAAGAAAATCGTTTCAGCCTTTCGGAATCTATAGGTAACGGACACACACACACACACACACACACACACACACACACACAGTTCCATTTATAAATAAGTTTAGATAATTCCAATAACGCATCTCAGAAATATAGACAGATGTTAAAAGAAGTATGTACGTAAGCAGAATACAATATTCACACAAAGAATATTTGTTTGTCCACAGGTTCTTTGTGAGGTGACATTGCAAGGTGACATTGCGAGGTTACATTGCCAGGTGACATTGCCAGGTGAAATTGAAATTTATAGGTGACATTGCCAGGTGACATTTTCACTTGATATTTTCTTAAAGTATGTCATAATACATTACCTGTTGGATTACTGCCATCGAATTAAATATTCAAAGAGAACTCCCGTTTAAAAAACGAAAACAATTTCGCCTTTTGGAAAATAAGGATATTCGTTACATAATGACGTTTAAAAGAAGGTTTATTTCATGTGGAATCGTCTACGTTCTGAATGAAGATGAGATTTTTTAAAGCCTCATAAAATGTCAAAATCGGATTTTGGCAACGGTAATTTGTCTTTTCTTTTGATAATAGTATCAAATATATTTTATATATGTATATATTTTTATTGTATTACAGTCCACTGACTTCTAATGTACTTTTTTCTGGAAACAACATTTTTTAATTAGGTTCAATGAGAGGTGACAAACTTTTACATTATATTTTTAGGAATATGTCGTAATTAATTTCCAGTTAGATGACACGCATTGAATTAAATATTCAACAATGCTGACTCCCGTTTGAGAGACGAAAAATCTACCGACTCCCTTTTGAGAGACGAAAAATCTACAGACTCCCGATTGAGAGACAAAAAAATACTGCCTCACGTTTGAGAGATTAAACGACTACCGACTTCCGTTTAAGATACAAAAAAATCTACCGACTTCCGTTTGAGAGACGGAAAATCTGCCGACTTCCGTTTGAGAGACGGGAAATCTTCCGACTTCCGTTTGAGAGACGGAAACTCTGCCGTCTCCCGTTTGAGAAATAAAACGTCTACCAACTCCTGTTTAAGAGACAAAAAATCTACCGACTTCCGTTTGAGAAACGGGAAATATTCCGACTTCCGTTTGAGAGACGTAAACTCTACCGACTCCCGTTTGAGAAATAAAACGTCTACCAACTCCTGTTTAAGATACAAAAAATCTACCGACTTCCGTTTGAGAGACGGAAACTCTACCGACTCCCGTTTGAGAAATAAAACGTCTACCAAATCCTGTTTAAGAGACAAAAAATCTACCGACTTCCGTTTGAGAGACGGGAAATATTCCGACTTCCGTTTAAGAGACGAAAAATGTTCCATGTCCCGTTTGAGAGACAAAAAATCAAAAAACTATTAACAATAAACCCGCGACGTCACCCACATTTCTGTGGGTCAGTCAATTAAGTGCCATACGTGAAACACGCTTGGGCGATCATGTCTCAAAAGAGACATGACTGACTGGGCAGAAGATTATCCCGCAGTAGGTTGCCATTGCTTTCTGCGGTAGATTGGTGGCCGACCAAGGCTATAGAACCCAATCTTTCCTGCTATTTAACCCATAACTGGAAGGAAGAGACGGCTTAATACCTTTCTCAAGGGTATTTGTGCGTAAGTGAATACAATGGATTCAACTGGAATTCGAACTCGGCGTCCCGGTTTCTCGTTCCGAGCCGATATCCACTGTACCACAAACACACCATCTCCAAAAATATAAATGCAACGTCGATTGCCATCTTCTATCTTCTTGAATCTCATCCATTTTTTATTCTATTTTCAATAATTGCCGCATACCGTCTTTTCTCTCACAGTTATTTGAAGCAAAAAGATTTAAAGAGTAATAATATTACACCCTTTCTCTGTTATATTAGCTATTATTTCTATTTGTCCATGCAATTATTACTGCTATGACATTTGGCATGTATTCATTTGTAAAACGCTTATCCGTAAATTATTATTATAAAATAATTATCTAAAAATATTTTCAGGCTTTAAATAACCGTCGAAAGTTTGATAAGCCGTAATATTAAAGCAAACAACCACTCTTTCACACTCAGTCCTTGCGTCATAGTGTCTTTATTGTTTTGATCAAATATATATTTCTGTGATAGGGTTAATTTATAAGTAATAATGTGAAGATTGTATAATGTATTGCTTATATAAGTACATGCTTATCTAATAAAAATATTTTGACTAATATTATTGTCTAATAGCATTATTTTTGAAAATATTGATTTAGATAATAATATTTGGCACAGTGTAAAAATATCATTCAAATATAGTCTTTAAATTTCTACGTGAAATAAGTCTTCCATTAAACGACTTTGCTTAAATGAATTCAACGGGCGAACTTGTTATTGTCTTTCAAACGGGAATCAATTTTTTTGAAAATATTTAATTTAATGTGTCATCCAATAAGAAATTACGATATACATTAAGAAAATATAACGTAAAAATATATCACCGCGCAATTAACTTATATACAATCGTTGTCTCCAGGACAAAATAGGTTAAAATTGGTAGACTATAGTGCAATAAGAATAAATATATTTTTGGTTACTATTATCAAAAGAAAAGTCATAATCTACGATTGCCAAGATTCGATTTTGAGATTTTATAACGCTTAAAAAAAAGGGGTCATCTCCTTTCAAAACGTAGACGATAATAGATTTTCGCGGTAATACATTTTTTGTATTATCTGTAATTTTTCTTTTTGTCCCCGGATTTAAAAAAAATCAGTTCACCTCAAGGAAATGTAATAACGCCATTAACTTTCAAGGCGCTATTGAAAGGGAAAGAGAAGGAAAAGTTCATAGAACCAATTGAATACCCAATCCTAAACCGGATACAAAGAATAAACCTCTACTCCTGCCTTGGAGAGGTGATTGACCCGGAGGATAGGCGCACGTTTCAACTCCTATTATATGTCTCTCCACAGATTCCTTTTCTTTACTATTTATGAATTGTCATGAATTCTTTAGAAAAATAGTGGTTTCCCACAGCCATCTCCATGGTTTTAATTTTGGAGAACCCTTTCTACCTCCATGGGTGACCATGGACCTCCACAAAATATGTTTTTCTTTAAAATCTTTCAATTTCCATCGCCTGATGGAGTAGACAGTAGAGCGTTTTTTTCCGTTTGAATACGTCTTGCACATATGCAGTAGCGAGCATAAAGATTAATCTTTATCTAAATAATCTATCAAAAACCCCGTGTGGGCGACAAAGCGAACCTCGCTGCCGAGCTTGAAAAGGGCCTCCAATTCGTAGTGGACTGAGGTAGGAAATGACTCGTGAATTTCAATGCTTCCAATCGCATCTACCTCTCATTAGCATGGAACAGGCTTGCCTCCCAGAGAGTAAAACACTACGCCTCCTTGGTATTACACTCTCGGCAGACCTCAAATGGAATGACTATATCGAATCCATTGCTAAAACCGCTGCTATGAAAGTCGGTTCTCTGTGCAGGGAAGTTTTTCCCATCTGAATCTATCCTGCACATATAGAAATCTACCATCCACCCGTGTATTGAATACTGCTGCCACATCTGGTCGCGTGTCCCTGTTACTCTCCTCGGGCTTCTTGACAAAATACAACGGAGAATCTGTAACGTGATCGATACTGACTTGGTAGACCGGCTGCAACAACTCTCTCACCGGCGTGACTGTGCCTCTTCTATAAGTACTTTCACGGCTTCTTCTCCGATTAACTTAGATCATTGGTGCCGCCTAGGTACGAATTTATACGAGATATTAGATTAGCAACGAAGTCCCAGCCTTTTACAGTGCAACAGATAAGATGTAACCGTAATTTCTACTCCAGCAGCTTCCTTTCTCGCTCTTCTCGCCTGTGAAATTCCCTTCCACATGCCTGCTTCCCCGACAGCTAGAATCTCCATGAGTTTAAATGTAATTTCACTTACATCCATTCATTTTTCTTTCAGTCTACGGTTTCGCTTTAACTGGAAACAACTATTGCTTTTTATTCTTTCGCGCCAACGTCCAAAGAGTCTGAGCTCCAGGACCATGGATTAGTTTTAAAGCTTTCATTGCACCCGAGTAACGCCGAGCTATACTGCTAGTATCTAAATAACGATGTTATTGAATCTTGCGTCACACGTAATTCTGATGAAGCAAACATGACTTTCGAACGTTATTGTTGTTATATGTGATTCGGTCTTAGAACTGAGGTCTTAATTAAAATCCTATTTGTTCTTGCTTTATACGTAATTAGGATGAAACTCTAATGACATTCGAATGCTAATATTGATTCTTTCATGATATGTAATTCGCGTTTACTGTTCGTGTCTAAAGAACGCTAACACACAACTCAGCTGACACAGTTATTGGCGAAGCACAGCGGTAAATTTATGGGTTAGTTTCTCAATCGATTTGGTAAAATATATTTCGAAATTCAAACTAATACAAAGCAAATTACCTTCCATGGAGATGTACCTACGATGTCTACAGAGAGATTGAATAACATATGGTTTGATTATAGTATTTTCAGTGGAAAGTATTTAATGCCAATATTTCTATCAGTATAGGTCTGTTACATATATCACAAAGAAGTTTTGATTACAGTGTACAAACAAAGATACCCAAGCACACGCTGTTTACTGGTATTTGTTTACATGATTTATTATATAAAGCGGAATTAAGAAATTTCTGTTTATATAATCGTTTCACCCCAAGCAAGGCGGTGCTGCCACTGAAGCGCAAGGGGTTCCAATGAAAGAAGAGGTAAGAGAGAAATGACGAAAAACGATACAGAGGATGTTGAAGAAATGGTAAGAGAAACGTGGGAATCAAGAAGATATAAGATGGCAATTGATGTTGCACTTGAACATTTTGAGATTGTATCGAACATGGAAGGGAGTTTCACAGACGGGAAGTGCGAAAAAAAAAACTTATAGAAGTGGCGTTACATTTGCGTATCTGACTGTTAAAAAGGTGGGACCTAGTTGCCAATCTAGTAACACGAGTAAATTCATGAGATCAAGGCACCAGGGAAACCATATGTTATCAAACCATATGTTATTCAATCTCTCTGGAGACATCGTAGGTACATCTCCATGGAAGGTAATTTGCTTTGTATTAGTTTGAATTTTGAAATATATTTTACCAAATCGATTGAGAAACCAACCCAGAAATTTACCGCTGTGCTTCGCCAATAACTGTGTCAGCTGCGTTGTGTTTTAGCGTTCTTTAGACACGAACAGTAAACACGAATTACATATCATGAAAGAATCAATATTAGCATTCGAATGTCATTAGAGTTTCATCCTAATCTATATGTATTTATAAATGGAAATTTGTCTGTGTGTGTATGTATGTGTTGTGTGTGTGTGTGTGTGTGTGTGTCCGTTACCTATAGACTACAAAACGGCTGAACCGATTTTCTTGAAAATTTACATAGTTGTACTATAAGCGTCTGCGAGTGTTCTAAGTTAGGTCTTGTGTTGAGTTGCCCCCCGATAAATATCGAAAATCGATAATCGAAAAAATCGGTTTATAGAAGGACTGGTCCGATTTTAATCAAATTTGATACACTCATAGACAAAAACATAAGAAACGATATTCAGAAGTTTCAAGGTTTCAGTTCTTACAATACTGCAGAAAATCGATAATATATATATATATATATATATATATATATATATATATAAGGCAAGATGTTTGTGTGTGTTTCTGTTTATCTGCCTGTATATCTGTATTTTTTCAGCCCTTTTATTTTAGTTTTTGCTTCGGGTTTGGCTCTAAGTAGGTATCATTGTAGCTCTTAGTCTCAGCCATGATACCATTTACTCAGAGGACTTATTTAGCCATCAAAATTCAGTTTACAACGAAAAAACGTATTTGATATCGATACCAGGAAATCAAAATTTGAATTACATCCATTTATTTTTCTTTCAGTCTAGGTTTTGCTTTAACTGGAAACAACTATTGCTTTTTAGTCTTTCGTGCCAACGTCTAAAGAGTCTGAGCTCCAGGACGATGGATTAGTTTTAAAGCTTTCAGTACACCTGAGCAACGCCGAGCTATACTGCTAGTTCCGTATAAAGCATGAATAAATAGGATTTTAATTAAGACCTCAGTTCTAAGACCGACTCATATATAAAGCAAGTATCAACAATAACGTTCGAAAGTCATGTTTGCTTCATTAGAATTACGTATGAAGCAAGATTCAATAACATCGTTATTTAGATATAAAATCTAAGCCCAAATTACATATGAATCAATAATGAATAATAGCTTTCGAAAATCATGTAGCCTTGATCCCAATTACGTATAAAGAAAAAAATCAGGGATAACATTCGAAAGAGATGAATTTTTTTATACTAATTACATATAATAATCAATAAGATTTTGTGAACATGAAAGGGCGACTAGCGGCGGCTCTGGAAAAAAGAGGGTTCGTTTGTGTCTGGCGTGCAGGGCAGTAATCTGTTCCAAAGAAAGAAAATAATAATAATACTCACCGCTGTCTTAATAATCCACCTTCAGCTCATTCTAAAGGAAAAAAGAGAGGAGGCCCTCGAGTGGAATTTTTATAGACTGAGGAAATGGATTATGGGTAGAGAAATGGATTATGGATAGATAAAACCGACCGACCAAGTTCACCGAGGCAGTTCGTGGCGTCAATTTCTTGGCGAGAAGCTGACGCAGAGAGACGCAGTGAAAAGGTGGAAGGAGGAAAGTGGAGGAGGAAGAGGAAGAGGCGTAGCAAGAAGCCAGCTGGGAGAGCGTTGAATTGAAATCCAACGGTCTGTGGTTCGATCCCTGGCTCTGCACTCACTAGAAGAAAGTGTGCAACAGATTTTTACTTTAGTCCTGAATTCCAAACACGAATCACATATAAAACAAGAAACAATAATATCGTTGGGTAATCATGAATTACGTATAAAACCAGACTCGTCATTCGTCATTTAGCCCTCAGTTCTAAGACTGAATTTAATGATAATACATAGATTAATAATAACGTACGAGATCCATGTTTGAATTATTCAAATTGGGTATAAGGGTACAATCAATAAGGCCATCATTTAACTGTGAGTATTAAACCCGAATTATCTAAAATGCAAGAATTAATAACTGTTTTCGAAAGTCAAGAGAATTTCCACTGCCTGACGTATAAAGCATGAAACAATAATATCATAATTTAGTTTTTTTTTAAGAGTGAATTACTGATAAAGCCAGAATTAATGATATCCTTTGTAAGCCATGAGAGCCTCATCTGAATTACGTCAGTCAGTTAAGTGCCATACGTGATACAGGCTTGGGCGATGATGTCTCGAAAGAGACATGACTAACTGGGCAGAAGATTATCCCGCACTAGGTTGCCATTACTTTCTGCGGTAGACTTGTTACCAGCCAAGGCTTTAGAACCCAGTCTGTCTTGTTATTTAACCCATAACTGGAGGGAAGAGACAGATTAATACCTTGTCTAAGGGTATTTGTGCGTAAGTCGATGCAAGGATTGGAACTGGAATTCGAACTCGGCTCCCTGATTTCTCATTCCAAGCCGATATCCACTACACCACAATGCACATCCTTGCACGATAATGCACATCCTGAATTACGGATGAAGCTAGACTCAATAAGTCTTCTATTTAGTCCTGAATTCTAAGACAAAATTACGTATAAAGCAAGAATCAATATTTGCGTTCGAAAATTCTGAATTTTTCATCCGAATTTTTATTTTATAATCATCTCTTCCCAAGCAAGGCAGTACTGCCACTGGTGTGAAGGGAGTCACATAATAGGAGAGTGAAGAGAGAGAAGAACGGGAGAATGGATAAGAGAAGGCCGGGTAGATTGGTGTGAAGAGAGCTGCGTGAGAGCAAAGTGTAAAGTGAAAAGAAGGATGGGAATCAAGGAGATAAGAGATGACAACTGACGCTGCAATTAAACTCTGGAAGATTGTAGCTATCAGGGAAACAAGAATAGAGAAGGGAATTCTACAGGCGGGAAGTACAAGAAAAAAAAAGCTGTTAGAGTTAGAAGTTTTGGTTATACTTGATTGCCAGTCTAGTAGCTCGAGTGGATTCGAGGTGGAAGACACCAAGGAGCTAATCTCACCGGAGCAGAATCCGTGAAAGTATTTGTAGAAGAGACATTGGGAAGTCACATCTCGTCTGTGAGGGAGAGACTGGAGTCCGGCCGCCAGGTTAGGATCGCCTATATTGCAAATTCTTCTTTGGATTTTGTTGAGAACCCCAAGGTGAACAGCAGGATCGCTCGACCAGATATGACCGCAGTATTTCGTATAGATTCAAAATGGATAACATCGTTATTTAGTCTTGAGTTCTAACCCCAAACTATTTATAAAGCAAGATTAATAGAGTTCGAACATAAGTGTTTCGTCTGAATTATGTATAAAGCATGAATCAATAAATTATCAGTAATAATCAAACTGCATATAACGGAAGGATCAATAATAGCGTTTGAAGAGCGTAATGCAAGAATTAATAAGCTCAATATTTAGTTCTGAGTGCGACGCTCGAATTACATATAAAATAAGAATTGTTAATAACGTTCGAAAACACGAATCTTTCATCTGAATTGCGTATAAATCAAGAATCAATAAGATCGTTCTTTAATCCTGTGATCTTAGACAGAATTACATAAAACGCAATGTCAATAATGACGATTGAATGATGTGTGTGTTTCATTTGAATTGAGTGTAAAGCAAGAACCAATAAGATATTTATTCAGTCCTCAGTTCTAAAACAAGAATCAATTAGATCGTCATTTAGTACTGAGCTTTGATCCCAATTCACAAATAAAACTAGAATTAATAATAACCGGTAAAGAGTCCGCAATAAATTTGCGTGCATAATATTTAGATGTTTTTAGATATTCAAAGGAATCCATAGATGCAGATATGCCTATAAACAAAACCACTACTTTTTACCTGTCGATGCAGTCATCGACATAATTTGCGACACGATTCCACATCTGGTGGCTATGTTATTACCTTCTAATCAACATCCGGATTCCTTTGGTTCATTTGAGGCTACTGTGTGACACTTTGAAAAGCTTACTTTGGTATGCCTTAGTGTAATGCCAGTATATATTGGGGCCAGGGTAAGTCAACCTCTCTTACAACAAATGTTTTTTCCTTGGTATAAAATTCGTTTCAGATTTTTTGGTATTTCTCCGCGTCAAATACGTACTATAAAATGACGGCAAATCAACTCAGTAGCTTAGAATTCTGGTCAGTATTCTTTAACATGATCTTGACTTTACGGAATATTCACCTTAATGTGGGTCGTGACGCAGTTAATACAAGCTCGAAGCGAGAAATCAGAGAGCCGAGTTCGAATTCCAGTTAAATTCCCTGCATTCTCATCCTCGAAAATACCCTTGGGAAAAATATTAATCCATATCTTCTCCCACCAGCTATAGGTTAAATAGTCTTAGCCAACCCGCATTACTAAGTGCGGTGAGAACGACATATCCCCTGAAATAATGAACACGAAACAGTGGAAGTTATCCAGGGTGAGGTTTCTCAAATGAGTGTGAAAAAACCCTCATCCAGATCCAGTTCCACCATAATCATATTTCGTAGGACCTCGTTCGTGAGTGTTATCTGTGTTCTTATTGTCATCATTATTATTTTATTTTTATGGTTTATCTACCCAATATACGTGACAGGATGGCTTGGTAAATATGTAACATATTTGGCAGTATTGTGTAACGTTCTGGTTTTGACAATCTCAAACCTAAATCAAAATTCATCTAAAATATTTAAAGATTTTTACTATTATAGATATAATTCTAAATTTCAAACGTCTTATTATTAACAGCTCCGAGTTAGTGTTCTGCTATATCCAAATCTTACATATAGTCCTTTGCTATAACCGCGACCGGACCAAGTAGTTTTTATTTTTTATTTTATTTTATTTTATTTTATTTTATTTTACATAATTCTTTTATGGTTTTTAATTTAGTGGTGATGATCAGAGGCTGTCGTTTTGATTGAACGGCCTGTCTGATATTATTTTTGGTTTTTCTTTGATTTTTGTAGTATATATAGTTTCTTCTGTTAGAACTCGTTTGCTAACGTTTATAATATAGTCTTGCTCAGGCACTTCCCGTGACATCTGTAAGAAATACTGCAGTCAGTTTAAAGTCTTACGGTCTCTACCGCTCTTTAAATTGACTGCAGTTGTTTAATTAAGCGTCTACACTATTTCATTTGAGTAACCATCTGCGTGTTAGTTTCTCCAAAACATACCTCTTTTCAGATTTCTTTAATTAATAAATGTATTTATCATTATGATTATTAGTGACTAGCATCATAGCCCGGCGTTGCCAGTGCAACTCAGAACATTTTAATTTCTTCAGCGGATGAAACAAATACGTTTAAATTCGCTGCAGACACCTAAAATATAATCTATATATATATATATAAAAGGCAATCTGTGAGTCTGTGTGTGACTGTGTCCTATGCACGCCTACATATTTTAATACTTCTTTTGTTTTAAAATTACGGGGAAAAATATTCAATTTTTTTGTTGACCAAATGAATTTTTAAAACGTCGGAATAAAAATTAAATATAAAGGCTCATTTATTTTAATAAAAATATTTTAGTCACGTTTGACACGTGTGATTTGATTTCTATGACGTAATTCAGCAACCATCTTAGATCTTAGATGTCTTACGGAGCAAATGTAAACAATCGGCTACATTGGCCAAAAAGTGCAAAAGGGAAAATTGCTGAACTTAATCTTATAAGTATGTGTCGACCTGGCTTCCTTGTAGATATATGTCCCTAGAAAGTTTGAATGGTGTAGCTTAAAAATGTAGGCGTGCATAGGGAACAGTCACACACAAAATCACAGATTGCCTTTTATATATATATATATATATATATATATATATATATATATATATAGATCACCCGTAACACTTTCTGGCCATTTCGCCAACCTACTTAATATTATATCTTTTATGAATTGGACCAACCTTCAGTTTTTCGGTTATATTCCTTTGTACGTTCAACGAGTTCTTGGGTGGTCCTTTTCTTCTTCTATATGCTCTGTCCTTTCAGGACGTAGGCGATCATGGTTCCCCACGTCTCCCTATCCCTTGTGGCGCTTAGTATGTTTTCTCCTGTTATACCTTGCAACCCCCGTTTCGTCATTCAAATATGTTATCCGCTGCCTTCCTCTGTCTCTTTTTCTTTCTATCTGGCCTGTCAGTATCAGGTTCTCCAAGCCCTCCTTCCTCATTGCATGTTCAGTTGTCTCTTTCTGATGCTCACTATTAATTTCCTTTTCGTTGCTATTCTTTCCATCACCTCATCATTGCTCGTATACTCGGTCCACGATATCCTCAACATCCTTCTGTAGAACCACATTTCAGCTGCTTCGAGTTTTATTCTCATTTTCGATGATATTGTCCCGCATTCACTGCCGTATTGAAGAACTGACATCACATAGCAATCCAGCACTCTTTTCTTTGTTTCTAGGGAAATTTTCTTGTGTCTTAATACTCTACTCAGACCCTGGAATGTATCCTTGTGCATAAATATATAGAAACTTCCGTGACCACAAAGTGAGGGGTCAGTTTATATGTTGATTGTAATATGGAAATGATCCCCCACTTTATATCTAGTATGCTTTTGTAGAACCACATTTCCGCTGCTTCCAGTTTTATCCTCATTTTCGATGATATTGTCCAGCATTCACTGCCGTATTGAAGAACTGACATCACATAGCAATCCAGCACTCTTTTCTTTGTTTCTAGGGAAATTTTCTTGTGTCTTAATACTCTACTCAGCTCCTGGAATGCATCCTTGTGCATAAATATATAGAAACTTCCGTGACCACAAAGTGAGGGGTCAGTATATATGTTGATTGTAATATGGAAATGATCCCCCACTTTATGTATAGTATGCTTCTGTAGAACCACATTTCTGCTGCTTCCAGTTTTATCCTCATTTTCGATGATATTGTCCAGCATTCACTGCCGTATTGAAGAACTGACATCACATAGCAATCCAGCACTCTTTTCTTTGTTTCTAGGGAAATTTTCTTGTGTCTTAATACTCTACTCAGCTCCTGGAATGCATCCTTGTGCATAAATATATAGAAACTTCCGTGACCACAAAATGAGGGGTCAGTTTATATGTTGATTGTAATATGGAAATGATCCCCCACTTTATGTATAGTATGCTTCTGTAGAACCACATTTCCGCTGCTTCCAGTTTTATCCTCATTTTCGATGATATTGTCCCGCATTCACTGCCGTATTGAAGAGTTGACATCACATAGCAATCCAGCACTCTTTTCTTTGTTACTAGGGAAATTCTCCTGTGTCTTAAGACTTTACTCAGCTTCTGGAACGCGTCTGGGGTGGTAGGCACATGAAAAGAATCATGCAGTACTTTGTAACTTTTTCCATACTTCGGGATTTTTTTCAGCAAACATTTTCTTCAGCTAATTATAATGTCTTTTATACTACTGTTTTCTTTTAACATGTACTAGCATCATCGCCCGGCGTAGCCCGTGCAACTCAGAACAATTTAGTTGTAGGAGAAGATGCCAATGAGAGGAGGAGATGGAAATCATATATTGAAAGTTGGAAAGGAGAGCTGAGGCTGTTAGTAACCATTTTCAGCATTAAGAAGAAGGCATTGAATACGTGTTGCTGTAGTATTCGAACGGAGTATAAAGTGTAGTTTTAGTGCCGGTCATACTGTTGTCTCCTTCTAAGGGTGGGGATGACTTAAATAATTAAATTAATCATTGGCACTTTTTTTTTTACATATTTGTTTTTTTTTAAAAACCTTTTTTAAAACATTTCTTTTGTTTCAAAATTACGGGGAAAAATATTAACATTTTTTCTTGACCAAATGAAGTTTTAAAACGTCGAAATAAAAATTAAATATAAAGGCTCGTTTTTTTAAAAAAAAATATTTTAGTCGCATTTGACACGTATAATTTGATTTCAGTGACGTAATTCAGCAACTATCTTAGATCTTAGATGTCTTACGGAGCAAATGTAAACAATCGTGTCTATTGGTCACAAAGTGTGAAAGGGAAACTTGCTGATATTAATCTCAAAAAGTATGTGTCTACCTGGCTTTCCTGTAGATATATGTCCCTAGAAAGTTTGAATGGTGTAGCTTAAAAATATAGGCGTGCATATCTTACAGTCGTTTTGACTGTAAGCTATACACGCCTACGGACTCACAGATTGCCTTTTAAATATACAGATCACCCGTACATCTTTCTGGCCATTTCGCCAATCTACTTAACATATCTTTTATGAATCGGACCAACCTCCAATTTTTTTCGGTTATATTCCTTTATACGTTCAATGAGTTCTTGGGTGGTAGGCCCATGAAAATAATCATGCAGTACTTTATAACTTTTTCCATACTTTCGGGATTTTTTTTGGTAAACATTTTCTTTAATTGATTGTAATGTCTTTTATACTACATTTTTTCATTTTAACATGTATATCATTTTTTTTTTTTTTTTTTTTTTATAAGCGTTTCACCCCGAGCAAGGCATGTCACTGCCACTACTGTGCAGGGGGCTACGTAGAGTGGAGAAAGGCTGATTAAATATAGGAAATGACAGAGGGTGGGTGATAGGCGGGTAAGGATACCGAGAATGAGGGTTGGGTAGATGAGAGTGTTGGGAGAATAGTTGGAAGTTAGTGTGATAGGAGGTGTCTATTGACCCTACATTTAAACACCTGGAGATTGTAACTGTCGGGAAAGCAGACTTGTGGAAGGGAGTTCCACAGGCGGGAAGCGCGAGAAAAGAAGTTGTTGGAGTAGAATTTACGGTTACATCTTATTTGTTTAACTGTAAAAGGGTGGGACCTAGTTGCTAATCTAGTATCTCGTGCAAATTCGTGCTTAGGCGGCACCAGTGAAAATACTTTTTCGCTAATTTTGAAAAAAAATCAGTGGTACTTGTTAATCTTTTTCTGACTTGGTGACAACTTTTCGAAAACCGATTTAATTTTTCTTGCGAAAATTAATTTTGCCAGCGACATGCCTGACTGTGTATTGAGACTTGGCGTTATATAGTAAACTCTGAAAAAATTGTAGTTCTGCTTCGCTTACATTTTCATGACTTGTTTTCTCAAAGCTTTCTTTAAAGTACCCAGAAACTGTTCGGCTTGTCTGTTTGACTTTGAGTCATACGGTGGAGTAGTAATATGTTCAATTGAGAACATTTAAAATCTTCGAATTCCTGAGTTTTGAATTTTGTACTGTGTACTATGGCAACTGAAATCCTATTTTATGAACAGTTCTAAAAATTCACTGTGACCGTAGAAGTTTTTTTTAGTTAGAAATTTCAAACCACTTTATAAACTATCCACAACCACAATATAATGTGATGCGAGTATTGAATTGTGTACCGTTATCCGAGACTATAGCAACTGGAACCATATTTTGTAAGCAGTTCTTCTAAAAGTTTCACTGTAACCGTTGAAGATTTTGCTTTTTTTTACGTAGAAATTTCTGACCACTTTATAAAACTGTCCACTATTACAAGATAATGTGATGCGAGTATTGGGCCTGAAAAATGTATGTGCAGTCATGAAATGGAGCATTTGCCGTTAGCCAAATTTATATTTTCGTAATAGGGGGGTTCAGTGCCAGAGTAACAACCGCTGCAGGCTTCTATTACATTTTCAATGTATTTATGTATTTTGGTCCAGTATACATAGCTTTTCATAAGAGATTTCATCCCTGATATTTCCGCATGTTCACTATGAAATTCGGTTAATATTCGCTTTTGTATATCTAATGCTTATAATCAGGAAAAGAATGCTGAAGTTCCAGGGACATGTAATGGGGATGGAGTGCTTGGAGAATAAGATACTCAAAGTTGAAATAAAAGGAAAGAGAGACAGAGGAAAGAAGCGTGTAACATACTTGATTGGCTTGAACAAATGAATGGCAGAGCGGGATTTGGAGGGGTAAATGGAGAAAGCTTCCTAAGAGCTACAAAAGCTGAGATTTTTTTAAACGTTACACCTCAAGCAAGGCGGTAACGCCACTGATGTGCAGGGGGCTACATAAAAAAAAGATTAGATAGAAGAGTAAAGAGAAAGACAAACCACTTACAAGGGGTGTCAGAGAAGGGAGCAAAAAAAAAGGATGAGAATACAGGTGCGATGACAGTTGCAAAAGTAGAAAGAAAGGAAAATATATACAGGGTGATGTAGAAAGAACTGGAGTCAAGTAATTAAGAGATGGGTACTGACATTGCGTTTAAATTCCTTGTGGTTGTAGCCTTAAGATAAGCAAGAATACGGAGATGAGTTCCGCAGGTGGGAGGTGCAAGAAAATAAGCTGCTGAAGAGGGATTGGTGGCTGCATTTGGTAGATCAAACTGTAAATGGGTAGGACCATGTTGCTAGTCTGATTGTACGAGTAAACTCATGTGGCCGGGGCAACAGTGACTTAAGTTCGTCGGAGCAGAAGCCATGAAAATACTTATAGAATAGACAGAGGAAAGCGACATGCCGTCCCTGAGAAAGTGGTTGGAGTTGAGCCGCCAAGTTCGTACCGATCACATTACTGGTTCTCCTGTGGATCCTATCGAGAACACTGAGTTGAAGAGTGGGGAGAAGTCACAATAGTGCATCTGAATTGCATTCTTTCTTACTTTTTAGTTGCTTTTCTTTTACTTCTGCAATAAACATGTCTTTTCTTTTATTTCTCTCAGGATAACTTGTAATTCACGTACTATACTGCATGATACACATTTAATTTCAATTTGACTTTCTAATCCTGCAATGATAGTATCCTTAAACGGTTCAGTATTGTTTGTTATCAATCTCCAAAATCCATCCGCATGTCTTAATTGATTGGACGGATTTCATTCCATTATACAATCGTAATTTTTTTTATAGAATAACTAGCAGTATAGCCCGGCGTTGCTCGGGTGTAATGAAAACTTTAAAACTAATCCATGGTCCTCGAGCTCAGACACAGTCTAAAGAATATTTGAAATAATAAAACAATAGCGACAATTTACCAATCGCACCTAGTATATATATATATATATATATATATATATATATATATATATATATACTAGCAGTATAGTCCGGCGTTGTTCGGGTGTGATGAAAACTTTAAAACTAATCCATGGTCCTGGAGCTCAGACACAGGCTAAAGAATATTTGAAATAATAAAACAATAGCGACAATTTACCAATCGCACCTAGTATATATATATATATATATATATATATATATATATATATATATATACTAGCAGTATAGCCCGGCGTTGTTCGGGTGTGATGTAAACTTTAAAACTAATCCATGGTTCTGGAGCTCAGACTCTTTAGACGTTAGTACGAAAGACTAAAAAGCAATAATTCTTACCAGTTCTACTCCTGCAGCTTCTTCTCTCGCACTTCCCGCCTGTGGAACTCGCTCCCATATTCTTGCCTTCCTGACGGCTACAACCTCCAGAAATTCAATACTCATCTATTAACCACTGGACTCTAGCTCTCTCCCCACCCCCGTATATACTTCCCTTTCTCTCCACCTATGTATCTGTCATCGCACCTGCATTCTCAGCTTTCTATTGCTCCATTCTAACTAGTTTGTACTCCTCACTCATTTCTAATTAATCTTTTTACAGTTATGTAGCCCCCCGCTCATCAGTGGCATTTCTGCCTTGCTCGGGGTGAAATGAATTATAAAAAAAAGCGAAACCGAAGACAAATTTGAATTTTCTGGTCTCGATATCAAATAAGTTTTTTTCGTCGTAAACTAAATTTTGAAGGCTAAATGGTTCCATGGCTGAGACTAAGAACTACAATTATACCTACTTAGAGCCAAACCCGAAGCAAAAACTAAAATAAAAGGGCTGAAAAAATACAGACATACAGGCAGATAAACAAACACACACAAACATCTTGCCTTTTATATGTATATATATATTATCGATTTTCTGCACTATTGTAAGAAATGCAACCTTAAAACTTCTGAATATCGTTTTTTGTGTCTTTGTCTATGATTAAAATCCGAACACTCCTTCTATAACCCGATTTATCCGATTATCGGTTTTTAATATTTATCGGGGGTACCTCGACAGAAAACCTAGCTAAGAACACTCGCAGACGCTTATAGTACAACTCTGTAAATTTTCAAGAAAATCGGCTCAGCTGTTTCGGAGTCTATAGGTTACGGATACACACACACACACACACACACACACAGACAAAGTTCTATTTATAAATAAGTTTAGATAATAGCGGTCAGTGTTCTGTCTGCAAATGAAAAGTTCTTTCGTGTATAAATTTTTGAGTTCTTTTCACTACAAATATAACTGCTAACAATGCTTTTCTATTGATGTCCTCCTATTTATGTGCGTTGTGGTACAGTGGATATCGGCTCGGAACGAGAAATCAGGGACCCGAGTTCGAATTCCAGCTGAATCCATTGTATTCACTTATGCGCAAATACCCTTGGGAAAGGTATTAATCCGTCTCTTCCTTCCAGTTATGGGTTAAATAGCAGGACAGATTGGGTTCTATAGCCTTGGTCGGCAACCAGTCTACCGCAGAAAGCAATGGCAACCTACTGCGGGATAATCTTCTGCCCAGTCAGTCATGTCTCTTTCGAGACATGATCGCCCAAGCGTGTATAACGTATGGCACCTAAACTGACTGAATGTTCCTTTGTCTTAATCACTATTTCTGCTTTCAGAACGTAGTGCACTAAGGATAAGTCTGACGTTAGTATTTTCTTGATCTCTTCAAACGCCTTCTGATATGTATTAATCCAGTCCCACTTTACACCTTTTTAAGTACGTTGTTCAGTGGGACTCTCAAATACTTCATATCAGGTACGTAAATTTGATATTAGTTCTCTATTCACAGGCATGCTTGTAACCTAGTAATGTTTCTTGGGGAGGCATAATTTTAATTGCACTTGGTTCTAACGGATCTGCTTGACGACCATTTTCGTCAATCATTTATCCAAGGTACTTAATTTTAGGTAAAAACAATTTGCATTTTCCTCGATTAGTTTAAAACCGTACTTTTTTCGAAATAGTTTAGCATAACTGTTTAGATATATTATAATATATTGCCTAGATAAGCAACCACGAAATCACAATTTGCAAGAATGGTATTGATATCTTGCTGAAATATAGCTGGAGCCACTTTTATACCAAAATGAAAAAGGCTGAACGTATAAGATTCCTTGTGCTTATTTATAATTTCTAACTCTGAACATTCCTTTTCAAACTGTATTTGTAAATGCAAAGATCCTGCTTCGAAAAATAGTAATCGTTTAATTTCGCAAAAATTTCCTCTGGACTGGATAATGGTTATATATAGTGTTCTAAAGACTAGTTTAACCCTGTAGAAAAATCAGCGCAAACTAGAGTTTTAATATTTATTTTCTCTGTCTAATTCTTCGTTGATTTGATTCAGTGCTGTGAATGGTACACTCCGTTTCGTCTTAAATAATAGCGCCGAACATTTTTTCACTTCAAATTCTACTTTGAATTTAAACACTGACCCGAGTCTTTCTAAAAAATAACATTCAGAAAATATTATTTTCAATTCTTCTTTAAATTTTCAATAAATTATTTTTTTTAATTTGTCCACTAATAGTTTTGCAATAGATATTTACAGGTAAATTCCAAAGCTCAAATCATACAATCAAGACAAAATAAGTTTGTAGTATTTTTTAACAGATAAGCCTTAGATTTTGCACACTTGTTACCGAATGAAACATTATTTTGCCAATAAAAATAATTTCTCACTTGATACATACCTTTCGGCTATCGAAGTCATTTCTAATAAGATTTTCTATTTGCTTTCCATGTGGCGTCATTGATTTTGTGATATCACGCCAAAGAGTCTTGTTGCAGTTTTATTTCTACATTATTAATTTCACCTACACAAACTTTTTTTAGTTTTCTGTGATTATTCTTTTACCGATTCTAAGATATTTTTTTTGTAATCGTATCGCCCCAAGCAAGACATTTTACTGCCACTGTTGTGCAGGGGGTTACACAGGAAGAATGTTGAGGAGGGAGAGGTTGCATGGTGTGTGAGGAAAAGAGTAGGAGGGGGAAGAGATTACTGATGAGAGTGGGGTGGACGAGGAGGAATGTTATGAGGAGTGAGAGGTTGCAGGGGGTGTCAGGAAGAGAGTAGGAGAGGAAAGAGAGTACTGATGAGAGTGGGGTGGATGTAGAAAAGCATGAGAGAGAGGATGTAAGTTAGTGAGACAGGAGATGACTATTGACTTTACATTTAAATTCTTGGAGGTTGTAACTGTCAGGAAAGCAAGTATGCGGAAGAGAATGCCACAGGCGGAAAGTGCGAGAAAAGAAGCTGTGGGAGTAGAATTTGCGTTTACAATTTATTGGCTTCACAGTAAAAATGGTGGGACCTAGTTGTTAATCTTGTGGCTCGAGGAAATTTGTATATAGGGGGTACCAGTGAGCAAAGTTCATCGGAGCAGAAGCCGTGAAAATATTTATAGAAGAGACACAGAGAAACATATCCGAAGATGTTAACCTAATTTTTTCACACTCCTTGTAAACGGTTCTAGCGTATGTGACAAGTTCTTCGTCTTCTTTTTACATCAGATTCATACATTTTCAATGAGTATTGCATAACGAGCTTTTCTCGCTAAAAGTTAAGTCCTAATAATATTATCTGCGTACTTTATGTCGTTCAGATGATGACCGCTAATAACGAATCTAGAGTCCTTAGAATAGTCTCACTGTACAAGTTGAATAGATCCGGTGAAACGACTCATCCTTGCCTTACGCCCATTTCTATCTTGCTATATCTGCTGAATTCGTTTTCTCTCCGTAGAAATATGTTCTTTTTTGCTAAGCATTTCTATCAATTTTTTGTGGCGTACTTTGTCGAACCCCTTGGCATAGTCTCCAAAACACAGGTAAATATTTTTTCATTAGTATTGCCCTTTCTGATAGCATCCTAAGCATAAATATTGCGTTCCTTGTCCCAGTGTCCTTGACGAAACCGCGGTGTTCTTTTCCTATTTCCGGCCTGATTCCGCTTCGCGTTCTGTTCACAAGATTCGGATGATGAGTTTTGTTATGTGGCTCCTCAGACTGACTGTTCGGTGGAGTTCGCACTCGTTTTCAACTGACTTCTTAGGTATTGCTATGAAAATTGACCTGCTTACGTCATTTGGTATTACAGTAGTGTAATAAATTTAATTTATTTCTGCAATTTTCTTTACGCCGAATTCATCCAGGGCTGTCAGTATCTCTATTACAAAGCCATTTGATCTAGCTGCTTTGTTTCCATTCAGCTTGGCCATTGCAGCTTCCACTTCGGGATTTTAATATTTCGGATCCGTCCTCATATTTGTGTATTATCGGTTGCTCTTTCTTGTCAGAGAAAAGATTGTTATAGTGGAACATCCTACATTCTCCGAGAATAGAATGCTCTACCTGATAAAAGACAGTAACGAGCGGTACGAAGAAGGAAGGTCTTAGGCATTCGCCTGACTGCTCTATGACACTGTCAGCTGCCTGCCTTCGGGTAGAGGGCGCTCTCTGCTTCCGAGCAGAGAGCACAAACCCAGTCGTGATTCCGCCGAACGGTAGAACCACGACTGGGGAAAAATAGACAAAGATTTTTTGGCCTGGCTATATGGCCGGGATACCCACTATAAAATGACTATGTGTCACATCTGGCCTTGCGTGGGATGGCTAGTAAATACAGGAAGGTCTTAGGCGAAGGTATTCACTATTCGATAGTCGATTCCGCTCCAACCTGTGGCTTGCCTATATGTGTATTATTGTTAATTGAATGTAAGTGAATGCAAGGAATCCAACTGGAATTCGAACTCGGCACTCCGATTTGTAGTTCCGAGTCGATATCCACTGCACCACGACTCAGACGTAATTGCTTTAGTTAAACTTGCTAACCATTACACCTCGTCGAAGTGCCTTAAATGGTTTACTAAGGTTAGTTCATATGTGGAAGAAAGCCGAAAGTACAGAGCACCCAGTGAGGATGGATCTCACTACACAGTGATAATTGATCTAGTGGGTTAATACGCCACTTCAAAGTAACCATTGCATCTGCCAGATAAGGGAATTTCTGAAAACTGATTGTGACGCTTGTAATGTGTCACGCCCATCTTGGGTTGTGCCTTCAGTTTTACCCCTCTCCCGTAAGCTAAGAGAGTCTGCCAAACAGAGATAGCAAAAAGAAAAAGAAAAAAAAAAGCATCTATAAATTGGATTATCTGCGTTCAGTTAAAGTTTTGGTGGAATGAAAGCAAAGCGAATCACACGGTATCTCCGCTGATTGATCCCTTGCCCCTCAGCCAAATGTACCGCGTTGATTTCATTTGCGGGTGAACATATACTAAATTAACACTATCAGATTCGCTATTCATCAGAGGAAGCCAGTCATCTTAACAAACATTCACTAAGTGCAAGACGACTATATCATTCAATCAGCCCGAAAAGAAAAGAAAAGAAAAAAACTAAAGCCAAAAACAACGCAACAATCGTCGCCTTGGTCGAACAATAACGTTAACGAGAAAGCAAGAGAATTAGCATCAAAGAATAAATCCTCAATTATGAATGACAATCAACAACAGTTAAAATAAACTAAAAATAAAGTCTATTATATCTCGTATTCTTCTCCTATATATCACGTTTCTTCAGGATGTTAGCGATCATGGCTCTCCATAGTTTTATGTCCTTTTTAGTGATTAATAACGTTTGTCTTTCTGCTATATTTCTTTGTTCGACATCCAGCAAAACAATCTTGCTAGCTAGGTATACACTCCTGATCAAAAACTTAAGACCACTTAAAAATCTTTAGAAATACTTTTTTTTACAGATAGATTTTAAACTCCTCCCACTTAAGCTTACCAATACTACAATCTAAAAGGTTATGGAAACAAAACGCTACATTCCAAACATTTTATTTAGAAATTTACATTTTTATAAAATGAGGCGATTTACACATGATCAAAATTATAAGACCAGGTGTATAAATTGTTAGATCTATGGCAATTCCAATGTTTTTAGTTCAGTTAGAGATTAGCAATCACTGCGTAAAGGTGTTACCATGCCTAAAGCAAGCAAACTTAACAAAGTTGAGTGTTCTCGATTTCTAGAATTCCATAAGCAATGTTTGTCACAGTGGGCGATCGCAGCTAAGGTAAATCACAGTTTTACTGTGATTTACAACTTTCTAAAGAACAGTGAGAATTATGGAAAAGCAAAATCCTGCATTTCTCCTGCATTTCTCCTGCATTGGGTAAGAGAATAAAACGGGTTGTTATGAAAGAGGGGGGGGACTTTCTTCTAGTCAAATTAAGGCAGTCACAGATGCTGATTGCAGTCCCGTAACCATCAGACGACACTCACGACAAAAAGGTATGGTAAATAAAAAGCGTAAACAAATTCCTCGGCTGCTTCCACGTCACAAGGTTGACCGCTTAAAGTCTGGTTGTGAATACCAAACATTGGACGTTGAGAAGTGGAAGAGAGTCCTGTTTTCTGACGAGAAAAAATTCAATCTAGATGGTCCTGATGGCTTCCAACGATATTGGCATAACAAAAACATGTCTCCTGAAATTTTCTCCACGCGACATTGTGGTGGAGGGTCCCTAATGGTATGGGGTGCCTTTTCTTACAGAGGGACGATGGAGCTCCAGGTGGTGCAGAGTTGTCAAACCGCGGCTGGTTATGTTAGCATGCTACAAAAAGCATCATTGATGATGGAGGGTCATCGTTTTTGTGTGGATGGATGATTATTCCAACAGAATAATGCTGCAATCCATGCTGCAAGACGGACCTTGACCTTTCTACAAGAAAATGGGATCCATCTCTTGGGACATCCTGCATGCTCACCAGACTTGAACCCAATTGAAAATGTTTGAGGATGGATGACAAGAGGTGTTTATCGAAATGGCAAACAATATTGAACAAAAAATGAACTTCGTGACGCCATCTTCAGAAGCTGAAGCAACATTCCCCGCACCTTAATGGAAACGCTGATTTCTAGCATGCCCGACAGAATTTTTGAAGTCATCAAAAGCAGTGGAGGTAGAACTCATTATTAAATTTGGTTGTTGAATGTTTTCATACACTTTTTGTATAATTTCGTAGAATTTTTGTCTCTGGTCTTATAATTTTGATCATGTGTAAATCGCCTCATTTTATAAAAATGTAAATTTCTAAATAAAATGTTTGGAATGTAGCTTTTTGTTTCCATAACCTTTGAGATTGTAGTATTGGTAACCTTAAGTGGGAGGAGTTTAAAATCTATCCGTAAAAAACGTATTTTTAAAGATTTTTAAGTGGTCTGAAAATTTTGATCAGGAGTGTATGTTACATTTCCTTATCCTTCCTGTCTTCAATATGACAATATGTCGTTACATCTGATAATCTTTTTTCTTTTATGTTCCATGTTCCTTTACGATTTTGACGATCACGGGTCTCCACGATTTCTTTTTACTTAAGTTTTGAATTTTTGTTTTGTCACACAGATCCGTCATTCTTTTACTAGAGCCAGCAAGGTTATGTGCTACTTTCCTATGTTCTTTGTGCCTTCAATTCGTCCTGTGAAGAGAGTATGAGAAAATGCTGATGAGAGTGGAGTGGAGAGAGAAAGAATCGTGAGAGAGAGAAGATGTAAGTTAGTGAGACAGGAGATGACTATTTACTTTACATCTGAATTCTTGAAGAGTGTAGCTGTCGGGAAAGCAAGTAAGCGGAAGGGAGTTCCACAGGCAGGAAGTGCGAGAAAAGAAGCTGTGGAGTAGAATTTGCCTTTACAAATTATGGGTTTCACAGTAAAAGTGTGGGATCTAGCTGCTAATATTGTGGCTCGAGGAAATTCATATATAGGGAGTACCAGTGAGCTAACTTCATCGGAGCAGAAACCGTGAAAGTATTTGAAGAAGAGACACAGGGAAGCCACACTGCGCCGGTGAGAAAGCGACTGTATCCTAGCTTACAATTTGGAATCAATCACATTACAGGTTCTCCGTTAGATTTGGTCGAGAACACCTAGGTGGATAGCTGGAGCACCCGACCAAATATGGCATCAATATTCAATGCCACTAATGTGGAGCCAAAAGTGGACCCACGGAAATATAACACGGAAACACGAGGTGTAGGTTAAAGAAAGGTGTATCTACAGGAAAGGTTACAAAAAAGAAAGTCCAGTAAGCAGAGCTTACGAATCCAGGATAGTCCTTAGTCGTCGACTGCGGTCATGCGCACAGTGCTACATTATTTAGCTGTCCCTCCCAGTAAGAGCAACATGTGACACATGGTTAGTTTATAACTGGGATTTCCGGGCTATATGGTCCGGCGAAAAAAATGTCTGTCTATTTTTACCCAGTCGTGCTTCCACCCTTCGGCGGAACCACGACTAGGTTATTGCTCTCTGCTCGGAAGCAGAGAGTGCCCTCTACCGGAAGGCAGAGAGTTGACAGTATCAATAGAAGCACATGCGTGCAATGCTACTGTTTGTTTTATTTATCTTTTTACAAAGATTGTGGCTCAAGGCCGAAAACGGGGAGGGGAACAAAACTCGGGTTGGTCTACAGTACTCTATCCTATACCTAGCTAATCAGATTCACGACCCATGCATACGTTACAATAGTTCTCATTCACCATAACGATTTGTCCATCAACACTCATACTTATCATGCACCAAAATACCGCAAAAACATACCGGGGACCTACAAAAACGCCCCAAATGCACGTAAAAATTTGTGGTAAGTACAATAAATTTACAAAAATAACTTTAAAAATATTGCATGAAATGACATGATGGGAAGGGGTTATGACGAAACAAAAAATTCCCCAAAACAAAAATAATTTCAAATGAATATATATACATAGTGTTAGTAAGACCCAAACGCACCCTCATAATTAAAGAGGCCGCTGTATTCTGCCTTGAAAGCCAAAATCAAGCAGCTCTCTTTCTAAGGGGAGTGGAGAAGCAGGTTACAAAATAAATGGGACTGGAGAATATGTAAGGCTGACCCAGCCGAGAATGAAACGGGACAAAATAACACCGGACAAAGGGGATCTCGAACTGGATCATAACAAAAGCAATGGAGCCGGGGACAGGCGGGGACAAACCCAATCACTCACATTAACTAGGTATACAAAAGAATTCTTACCTTAACCACGGGAAGGGTTCCAAAGGAATCCACCCCGATGCGATTAGCAGATCTAAAAAAGAAAATCAAGGCTAGCCCCGGTCACACGAACCAGGCTCGCTGCATTTATCCACCTTTCGCTGAACTCTGTCGGGTGCAGCCGTTTCCGTTCAGTTCTAATCTTCATTTTGAGCTGGTGCTCAAAATATCGGATTAGATCCTGATCCGAAAGACGGCCGCCCCGCAAGACTTCCTCCAGACGCGTCGTCCATATCACCATTCTAGCCGTGGCCAGTAGCGACAGAAACACCATCCGCTTCACTCCAGAGTACGGGGGCGACACATTGTTCACAGCGTATGCGCGATCAATGAGCACAAGCTCCCGCGGCGCGATACGAGCAGTCAACTCGCCGACACGCTCCCACAACGGGCGAACGCGCAAACAATGGAAGAAGGCGTGCGCAGACGTCTCCTTAATTCCAAGGTTGCAACGCTCACAATCTGGCAAATCCGCCAGGCCCATTGCGAAACGCTTGTCATTGAGAGACAAACCATTCCGAGCCAATCGCCAGGTCAGAGAAAACTCAGAGTTGCTGAGCCAGTCCGCACCTGGCGCCCAAGACCAATGAGAGCTGTACTCCACTCTCGACATGCCGAGCTTACTCCACAGCTTATCCTTCACGGCACCCTCCACTAATCCCCGATAGAAGATTCTCCTAGGCTGTGAAAGGTCACTGGACCGTGGAATGGCCTGCAAGGCCGCCAGACATTCGAGCAGGAATTTCGGTCGCACCCAAGGCCTGACGGTCAGCCATAGGGTCGGGGGAGTGATAGTAAGGCAAGGGAACATGTCCCTCACTACCCCCGCAAGCAACCGATCTTCCTCCAACGCGCGCCTGAGAAATGCCAACCTCGAAGCGAGCACATGGCTCCTCAAGTGTGGCATCCCCAGACCCCCTTGACACGGACGGAGGCAACAGACTCCTTTGTCGACCATGTGTTTGCGTCCTCTCCACAGACAGGAGAATAGCAAACGCTCGAGCGCCTTCTCATGATCGTCACAAAGGGGAAGTACTGACAGCCGGTAAAGGATCATGGGAAAGAGGTATGTATTACACACCTCCGCCAAGCCCTTCACGGAGAGACTCCGTCGACGCCAAGTCTTGACCGACGCGCCGACCTTTGCCAGTATTTCTGACCAGTTTTTCTCCAGCTGTAAGTCCGGACCGAACCAAATTCCGAGGATTTTGACCGGCCCGTCCGTCCAGCTGAAGGGCCCCGGGAGGGAAACACCCTTCCAGGCACCTAACCGCAAGCCGGATGACTTGTCGCGGTTAATTCTGGCCCCTGTCACCTTCTCGTACCGTTCAAGCGCCTGTTGTACCGCCTCTATGTCCCTGCGGGAGGACTCAAAGGTCGTTACGTCATCGGCGTACGCGGAAACCCTGGCTCGAGCTCCACCAGGGACAGCAATTCCACGCAGGACCGGACTGCCCTTAACCGGCGAAGGAGGGGCTCCAACGCCAGGACGTAAAGGAGAGACGACAGTGGACAACCCTGTCGGACCGACCTAGACAGCGCGAAAGCGCCCGACAGCTTCCCGTTCACCTGTACCACAGCCTTGGGGGAGCGATACAGAAGGCTAATCCAGCGGCTGAAGTCGGGTTTGAATCCGGCGGCCTGCAGGACAGCAGCCAGGTAGCCATGGTCAATCCTATCAAATGCCTTGGACTGATCCAAATTGATCAGCGCGGCCTCATCGTCGTCTTCTACACCCTCTATGATCGTGCGAATCAAGTGCAGGTTGCTCTGAATTGTTCGTCCCTTCACAGAACAAGTCTGATCCGGTTCCAACAGAGACTCGGCAACTAGCTGCAAGCGATTCGTCAGGATCTTGGCCAAAATCTTTAACTCTGTGTTTAGCAGAGTTATGGGCCTGTAATCATCTAGTTCCCTCCCAACCTTCTTGCCTTTTCTCAACAGCGTGATCACGCCCCTGGTAATCCGGCCGGGGATGGACCCCTGCCGAAACCAGTGGTTGAACATGACAGCCAAGATCGGGACAAAAAGGTGCGACATCCTCAAGTACAATTCATAGGGCAAACCATCCAAACCTGGCGACTTGCCTCTGCCGACCTTCTTCAAAGCCGCGTAGATTTCGTCCTCCGTAATCTCCCCTTCGCAGCTAGCCGCTTCAGCCGGCAAAAGCCGGGGAAAGTCAGCCAAATAGCTGCGAAACTCCTCGTCACGGAGACCAGGCTCCTTGGTAAAACGGTGTTCGAAATGCTGCCGGAACGCCTCGCACATGTCGTCAGTGGACCTAAGGAGATGTCCCTCCGGGTCGCGCACCTCTCGAATGTACCGGTCGCCGGCTCGGCGAATTTCTTCCTTGCGCAATTCTGCGCCCATTTTCACAGCTTCGGAAGACATCTTGCTTAACTTATGTCTAATTACTTGGCCCATGTAGCGCCCGCTAGTCGAACGCTCCAGGGCCTCCCTAGCTACGGCTATTTCTAGGGGATCCCCACCAGCCTCCGCCCGGGAGAAATTAGATCTAAGTGTCTTTGCCTTCGCAGCCTTATCTAGGTTGAGCCGTTGGCTGTATTGGGTGGCGAAAGACCTAATGCTATCCTTAAGACTAGCCCACCACTTACTCCCAATGACTCGCCCAATTAACGCGCGCTGAACTACTCTAGTCAGCTGGTCACGAAAGTCCCGCCTGTCCAGTAAGGACTGATTGAACTTCCAATAACCAGCCAACCTAGGCCTAAAGTCTAACACCACACGGGCACAAACGAGTTTGTGGTCCGTGTAGCCTAACCAGTGGAACGTTGGACATTCTAAGAAGTCTATGTCGGCCACTCTCACTAACATTCTATCCAGGTACGCAGATACCCGGGTAGAAGGCCAATTAAGCGCCCACGTCCACATACTCCCATCCGGATGATCGACCCGGTATCTATCGACGAGACCAAATTCGTCGATCAGATCAACCAGGCTACGATCACCACTCCTCCCGCTAGCGCCCCTTCCTCTATCCCATTTGGGGGTTAGGACGGCATTCCAGTCCCCAACTAAGATTAGCCGTGTTGAATCCACCATGAAGGGCTCCAACAGCCGAAAGAAAGAGACTCGCTCACCTTGATCATTGGGCGCATAAACCGCAATCAGCCGGAACGACTTGCTTTTCACTGCAATATCGGCCACGATCAGCCGGCCCTCGGCACCGACATGGACAAGGTCAATCCTCGCGTCCAGGGTACGCTTGACCAGCAAAGAAACACCTCTGGCATGCCGGCTCCCATATGCTGAATAAACGACAAAGTCGTCATCCAGCACACACGAGTCGACTTCGCAAACAAAGTGAGTCTCTTGGATCGCGGCCACATCCACGCCGTATGACAAGAGGTCACGAAGCAGGCGAGCCGCCTTACCCCGATCCCTCAGGCCATACGCATTCAAACTGGCTATCTTAATAGACATTTCTTAGACCTGAAAAAGAGAAAAACAAAGAACATGCAACAAAGGCTCTAATCGCATACAGGGTAAAAATCTCTGGTAGAAGGGACCCCGACGGACTGTCCTAGGGAACCCGTTCCTATGTCGGACGTAATCCGTCCGTCTAGGACAATCCCGCCGACGTCCGTGGGATAGGTGAGTTTTACCACCCTATATAGACAGGGGTGGAGCAAAACCGGGAACCTCCCAGCACAGTTCTTTGCCATTTTTTTGAGCTCTGGCGTGTTTTCAGTCACCATCCTTAGTTTTGGGTAGTGGCGTTTTGCTTCTTGCAAGTGATCCCATACCTTCAGGTTGCCCCCGGTATTTCTTACCAGGGTAATGACTCCTGGGGCATTGGGAAAGTTCAATGGGTCTTCTGTGGATCGCCCATCCACCGAGGTAAGCTTCAAGAGTGGTCCCAGCAGCCTTCGCCTCTGCGACGACCACTCTGCTGAAATATAGTCCTCAATTTTCAACAGAGCCTCCCCACGCGGGAGGTCTCTCTTCTTTTTCGCCCGAGTGGGAGTGGGAATGGGAGAAGGGGAGGGGGTGGGAGTTGAAGAGCTGGTTTTCTTGAGGGGGGTTAATTCAAAGGTTGGGGACTGGGAAGCTTTTCGCGGGGAAGCGGGAAGGCTTCTAGCCTTTTCCGCGTAAGAAATCCTTACAGGCGACACTGGTAACGAAGTGCATCTTTGCGCTTGCGGCCTCTTCTCCGTACTTCTACTTCTTCGCCTGGTCTTCGGGCTGTCATGCCGCTCCTCTACCTCTTCCTCTCTCCCACGCTTCAGGGAAGCCGACCTCTCCACTTCCATTTGCTGCTCTTTTTGTGGGGAAGGACTCCTCTCCTTCCTCTGTTTGGGGGGAGACTTCTTCGCAGGCGCCTCCTTTGGCTTTGCCGGCGTCTTGGCAGGTGGCGGCACCTTCGCCGGGGAAGGTGTTTTCGCCTTCTTTCAGCCCACCACCTGCCACTCGCCCTCCTTGTTAACCACGGGAGATTGTGACGGTTGAGCTGGTTTTACGCTTTCCTTCTCTTGTGCCTCTAGCTGCTGCTTGGCTGGTTGGGTTGGTTGGGCCTTTGGGGCCGGCTTTTTGGTCGGGCAGGTTTTAGCGACATGGTCTGCCGCCCCACAGACCCAACAGCACGGCTTCCTGCCTTCCACAATAACAAAGATTACACGCCCCCTGCAGGTGAGGATGTTGGGGATTTTGTCGATGTTTTCTTTGGACAAAGTCACCTGCAGGGTCATGTCTCCTGTAATGAAGCCAGCCTTGGACCGCAGCGAGGAGACTACGGCCACCTTTCCATATCCGGCAAAAAAGGCGCCAACATGGTCTTCTTCAATGTCCATGGGGACGCCATGCAGAGTGATCTTGACTTTTCGGGCACCCATATACTCGGTATTGAACTGGAGAGTTTTCGTCTCCAGCACCGCACCGACCAAACGCTTCGCTTCTTCCGCCGTGCCCAGCAGGACGTCCCACATGGCATTGCTCCTCCTCGCCACGGCCCTAGCTTTGATGTTTAATGCCTTTATCGCCTCCTCAAAAGTGTCTCTCGGCACTCCAATCAACTTGTGTGATTTTACGTCCTTTGAGATCAAAGTGATGATCCTGGTCTCAATTTCTGCCAACTTGTCTGGCACAGAGACCAGCTCTGTGCCCTTGATGTAGTCCGCATATTTTGTTTTCATCTTCTCGTAGTAATGCTCGTCTTTGCTGGTCATCTTACTGGTAATTTTACCCCCTGTCCAACCAGAGGTTGAAGGTATGGGGGATCCTGGTGCTGTTGGAGGGGGATTACTCCTTGGCGGTAATTGCCAATCCCCCTCCTTTCCTCCCACCGACGCCGTGGTGGGGGGAAGACTCTCCTCTGAAGCCATGGCCTCCTCTAAGGTTACACCGGACAGCTGACTTCCGGTGTTTCGCACCCAATAAGGATACTACTGTTCAGGCGGCCCAAGCAATGAACTTGGGTGGAAAATCAACAGCCGCTTTGTCACCAAAGAGACTAAACCCTGAAACAGAAAAAATTTGCAAGAAAAAATTCAAACAAAGTCTCCTGTGGCAGGAGTAAAGTAAAGTCTCCTGTGGCAGGAATAAAGTAAGTACGGCGCAGGTGCGCCGTACTTACTTTATTCTCTCCCTTGCCTTTTTTATACCTGTTATGTTATCTTATATATTATATTATATTATATATATATAACTATATATATATATATATATATAATATATATATATATAATATCTATTGTATATTAAAAATAATAAAAAAAAAAATAGAAAAAAAAAACACTTGTTTGTTATTATTTGCATGAGAAGACCTTCGAACCTTCGCCTGTGCATGAAATAATTTTTTCGAAGGTAGACCTTCGGACCTTCGCCTGTGCATGAGTTTATTTTTCAGCGCGGATGAGCGTATTTGCGGGTGTGCACCGGTGGAAAAATATATATTATCGAAGGTACGTTCATTTACTTTATAGGGCACCGCTTGGGCCGGCGTTTTGGCTCTGGCACCGTATCTTATTTTATTCTAAATCCCCCCCCCAATAAATTGGGAACGAAGGCGCTATGGCGGAGCACCCCCCTCTATATACGTATATAGAGGGGGGGTGCTCCGCCATAGCGCCTTCGTTCCCAATTTATTGGTGGGGGATTTAGAATAAAATAAGATACGGTGCCAGAGCCAAAACGCCGGCCCAAGAGGTGCCCTATAAAGTAAATGAACGTACCTTCGATAATATATATTTTTCCACCGGTGCACACCCGCAAATACGCTCATCCGCGCTGAAAAATAAACTCATGCACAGGCGAAGGTCCGAAGGTCTACCTTCGAAAAAATTATTTCATGCACAGGCGAAGGTTCGAAGGTCTTCTCATGCAAATAATAACAAACAAGTGTTTTTTTTTATTTTTATTTTTTTATTATTTTTAATATACAATAGATATTATATATATATATTATATATATATATATATAGTTATATATATATAATATAATATAATATAATATATAATATAATATAACATAACAGGTATAAAAAAGGCAAGGGAGAGAATAAAGTAAGTACGGCGCACCTGCGCCTGTGGTCTTAAAACTTTTTTGGCCGCCATGACACCGGTGGACCTGCGCCTGTGGTCTTAAAAGTTTTTATGCGCGGACGCGCGTTACATTTCTAAGATGAGTTCCATGATCTCCTCGCTACAGTAAAGTATTTTTTTTAATACAATATCCGAAATATTGTCTTCTACATACCCAGAGGAATTCGTTGTATGTTTCGTTATTTAATCGTCTTTTCTTTTTTTTTCTTCTTCCTCTACATCGATGACTAGATCCACCAGTACTTGATCCGACGGTGACTGATTAGGTGTGTATATCGGGGTAGTGTCGCTCCTCGGAGTGTGGAATATTTCCTCCTGAGAAGTATTAGCAGCTTTTGGTGCGTAGTCCTCTGGTTGGAAAATCCAGCATTTCCACGCTTTCTGTCTGTGTGTCACACAGTATTGCGTGTCTTTCTGACGATCGACTCTGCAACCTGGTGATAGTGGTTCCTCTGCATCCTCCGCCTCCCTTAACTCTTTTTCCAAGTTCCTAACTACGTTAATGAGCCGTGTTCTTTTTTTTTTGGAGAGTAGTGGTCTGTATCTCTAAATGTATGAAATTATGTCCAAAATATCTGTAACTGAAAACATAATATCACGTACAAAATATTCAGATTTTGGCATTAAATTGTGGCGCTAACGTACACATCTATACACATATTTCCATATATCCACATATATTTGTTTAATATGTTTTGCTTACACATTTCATGCCTACGCATTATAACAACATGCTTGTTTTCATCTACAGAACACGTTATGTTAGCAGGCAGTGATTGGTTAATCCGGACTAGTCATCCAGTGTTCACGTGTTAAATCCTTTTTCCCGCGTGTTCCGTTTGTCCATATAAGCAGCGCATTTACATGTGTTTCCTTCAGTGGGAGCCCAGCCATCACAGTGCTTCGGCCATATTATACCTACTTACACACACACCCGTATGTATTATTATTTTCAGGTTTATCTTTTATTGACTTTCCGATGAACATTTGACAGTATAAGGGAGAGAACTTCTCCTTATTTTCATGCTTTCTCAATGTTATTCTGGTTACCTTGGAGTCTTCGTTGTTTGCTCGTTATTTTTTTCCTGTCTCCTATGCCTGTTTCATATTGCGTCGAGTTGAATCCCAAATATAAATATCGTAAAGGACGTAACAATTCTCAACAAAATAACCTATGTAGGTTGATATGCCCCCGAACAAAATCAAGCAACCAAACAATCCACAGGAAAGAACTTCTCATGAAATTAGTCTATATGATATCCTACAATTTCTTAACTAAACCAGTATTCCATAATATAATTTTAATAAAATTATAACATAAAACTCACATATTACAGCTTTTAGTAATCATGTCCACACAAACGTATATATGCAGAAAATCTGAGTTTCATCTACCCTGTATACAAATGTGAAAACAAAATAACGTATATCTTTTTTTTATTCTTTAAAACTCACAAGAAAATTAAATTTCGGCATAAGATGACCCATAAAGATGTTATATTCCATTAAACCAAAAATAAATAAATAAATCACTCAATCAATCTGATGGCGTAGAACGCTCGTGTTACTACTCGGTGGATTTGAGGGTTGTGCCTTCTGTACAACTGCTAGTGGAATCTGAGGGTTATTTTGTTATAGTCTTGTCTGTATTCTTTTCGTAGAAACTAAGTACACTGATTGACAGCCTTTCAGTATTTTTTTTTTAATCATTTCACCCCGAGCAAGGCAGAAACGCCACTGATGTGCAGGGGGTTACATAAATGTAAAAAGATTAATTAGAAAAGAGTGAGGAGTACAAGCTAGTTAGAAAGGAACAATAGAAATCTGAGAAAGCAGGTGCCATGACAGATACATGGGCGGAGAGAAAGTGAAGATTATACAGGGGAGGGGAGAGAGCTAGAGTCCAGTTAGTAGATGAGTATTAACTTTGCATTTAAATTTCTGGAGGTCGTAGCCGTCAGGAAAGCAAGAATACGGGAGCGAGTTCCACAGGCGGGAAGTGCGAGAGAGGAAGCTGCAGGAGTAGAATTGTCGTCTGCATTTGGCTAACCTGACTGTGAATGGGTGGGACCCAGTTGCCAGTCTGGTTGCAGTCTGTTGAGGAGGCATCAGTGACTTAAGCTCATCCGAGCAGAAGCCATGAAAGTATTTATAGAAGAGACAGAGGGAGGCCACATTTCGACGATGGGAAAGTGGCTGCAGTCGAGTCGCCAGATCAGTACCTATCACATTACAGACTCTCCTTTGAAGCTTGTCAAGAACACTGAGGAGAACGGCAGGGGCACCTGACCATAAATGGCAGCAGTACTCCATGTCTCCTACGAAAACTGCTTGAGGATGAACAGCTATTTAATCAATAGTATACTTGATGAAAGTTGTTCTTATTGAGCTGCACAAGATCGACCCATTCTTAAAACACATTATTAGAATTGCTGTTTAAACACTCCGTGCTGGGTTTCATTATTATTATTAATATTATCATTATTATTATCAAACAAAATGATTGACGTAACTATTCCAGTATTTTTCAAGATTGCGACTAAAGAAAATAAAAAAGCTGTGTTGATAATATTAAATACTATTTCGACAGTATGTCTGTCTTCAAATTATATCTTTAAAAAGTTAGGAATAAAAATATATAAATCCAGAAAAAATTAAGTCTTTGTACAAACGTTGCTTGACTTACAACAAGAAGACGGCTGTCCTGTTAATGGAGGCGTCAAAACGAATGAAATGTCGCCAAGGCGAAGCCATGAAAATGAAACGTGCTTCATATGAAGGTGATCATATTTATCTTGGGATGTTCAGTTAGTAGATTAGTTAGTAAGAGGAATTAATCAAAGAGCTTAGTATAAATCTTCTGGAATTCTTCGGTCTTAAGTGTCGCAGCATTAGATTTTTTGATTTTTTGATTTTTTTAGTGGGGGGGTCTTATTACATAAATATTCCTTGCCGGGTTCGAACCAGAGGCCTAAGATCAAAAATGGCTACATGACATTTTTCATTGATCATTTTTGTAAAAAAAAAAAAAAATCTAAGATTACAGACATTTTACATAGATAAAGTTTTCCGCAATGTGTGATCTCTAGGAAGTGCGTTGTGGTGCAGTGGATACCGACTTGGAAATCGGAGAGCCGAGTTCGAATTCTAGCTGAATTCTATACCTTCACTTACGCACAATTACACTTTGGAAAGGTGTTAATCCGTCTCTTCGCTTCAGTTATAGGTTAAATGATAAGACAGATTGGATTCTATAGCCTTGGCTGGCAACCAGTCTATCGCAGAAAGTAATGGCAACCTACTGCTAGATAATCTTCTGCACAGTCAGTCATGTCTCTTTCGAGACATGATGACTCATAGTGTGTATCACGTATGGCACTTAACTGACTGACTGAATATAATAGTTAGAATAATGATTAAGGCTTATATTGGTCATAAAGTGGGGGATCAGTTTATTACTTCATAACTATAGGAAACCGAACCCCAACTAATTAATACACAATAATATAATAGATTTCTTTTCTCTTTACCTATGAGTCAAATAACAGGACAGATTGGGTTCTATAGCCTTGGCTGGCAACCAGTCTATCGCAGAAAGCAATGGCAACCTACTGCGGGATAATCTTCTGCACAGTCAGTCATGTCTCTTTCGAGACATGATCGCTCATAGCGTGTATCACGTATGGCACTTAGCTGACTGACTGAATATAATAGTTAGAATAATGATTAAGGCTTATATTGGTCATAAAGTGGGGGATCAGTTTATTACTTCATAACTATAGGAAACCGATCCCCCACTAATTACTACACAATAATATAATAGATTTCTTTTCTCTTTACCTATGAGTCAAATAACAGGACAGATTGGGTTCTATAGCCTTGGCTGGCAACCAGTCTACAGCAGAAAGCAATGGCAACATACTGCTGGATAGTCTTCTGCCCAGTCAGTCATGTCTCTTTCGAGACATGATCGCCCAAGCGTGTATCACGTATGGCACTTAACTGACTGACTGAATATAATAGTTGGAAACATGATTAAGGTTTCTACTGGTCTTAAAGTGGGGGATCGATTTTCTGTTGTTATGAAGTAATAAACTGATCCCCCACTAATTACTAAATAATAATATAATACATCTATTCCCCCGCTAGCTATGAGAAAAATAACAGGACAGATTATGGCCTATAGTTTTGCTCGGCAACCAGTCTACCGCAGAAAGCAATGGCAACATACTGCGGGATAATCTTCTGCCCAGTCAGTTATGTCTCTTTCGAGACATGATCGCCCAAGCGTGTATCATGTATGGCACTTAACTGACTGATCTTTACTTGTGAGTACATTTGTTGAATTTACTTAATATTTATCCTTTCAATTAGTCAATCCGAACCTTTTCTAATCCATCCCAGAATACTAACTACAACTAGAATGACTGACGACTTAATGTACCACATTATTTTTTTCATTTCCACTTAAAAATCCTTGTATTTTCACAGACATTTGAAGACCTCCAAAGTTACACTACAATCTGCAGGAACTGCCTGGTTAGTAAGAATGCATGCTCTCTTCCTGTCGCCTTTATTAGATATTATTATTTTTATTATATCATTTTTCATCATAATTATATTTCTGCTATGGTCGCACTACCTATTCAGTCTTCAGAAGGACCTAAAGCAGGTCGTGGTGTGTTGTTATGGCTCCATTTCATGTTTTTTCTACCTCCTCTAACATCTCTAGCGTTACATATACAAATTTCTCCTTAGTATGGGAGCCGTACTTAACAAAACATTTTTTGTATATCTCTTAAGCTGGGGTTTCCAGGGATTCTTTCAAAGTTATTTTTGTTCCATTTTTTATTAGTCCAAGTGCACCTACTATCATTGGCACGACTCTTGTTTTCAATTTCCACATTTTTTCTATTTCAATTCCCAGGTCTTTAAATTTTAACAGTTTTTCGCATTCCTTAGTTGCTATGTTACAATCCGCTGGACAAGCCATATCAATTAATAGGCAAGCTTTTTGTGTTGTTATGTTTTTTTTAAAATAATTTCCGGCCTATTTGCTTCAGTTTTTCTGTTTGTGTAGATGGTGTAATCCCATAGAATGGCGACATCTTTTTCTGTAACTAGTGTTGGGTGATTTTCATATCAGTGTTTGTTTACATATTTTCTATAGTGTCTGCACATTGTCCAGTGTAAATATTGCCCCACTCTATTGTGACGATTTTTATATTCATTTGGGGTAAGTACAGAACATCCTGAGATTAGATGGTCTATTGTTTCTTGGTATTTATCACAGAACCTGCATTTTGGATCCACATTACTGTGTATAATATTTGCTTGTAAGATCCTAGTGAAAAGACTTTGGTCTTGCGCAGCAAGAATAAAGCCTTCAGTCTCAGGCTTTAATCCAGATGAATGTAGCCATTATTATTATTATTATTATTATTATTATTATTATTATTATTATTATTATTGCATCGCAGAATGAAAATTCCCTCCTTGAAGAATGATGTAAAACATTCCTCACAATTGAAGAAATTTTTGGAGGATCATCCCAGAATTAATGACAGCAGTTTTCAAGATGTCTACAAACTTGGCCTCTATTCCAATGTTTTCAGTTTTCTAGATAGTGCTGCAAGAACACCCATTAATACCGAAATAAGTACAATATTCATGTTCTGTAGCTTTTTCAGCTCCCGAGACAGGTCCTGGTAATTTTTGAAGACCTTTAAAGATATTTTACAATTCTGCCATGTCAATAGGAACGCACATTCTGTTCTTGATGTCTTTTGTCGATATTATTATTAATATAATTATTGTTATTATGTTATGGCGCAATGAAAATTCCGTTATTGTGAAATGGTATTAACAATTTCCTCACAACCTAAGAACTTTTCGCAGAACCATCACAGAATTTATGATAGCAATTTCTTGGATAACTACAATTTTCGCCTTAATTCCGTTTTTCCTTTGCTGCTTTTTGCTTTTTGGTAGTGATCTATGTACACCAATTACTGCAGGAATTAGTACAATAATCATGTTCTGTAGCTTTTTCAGAATATTTTTTATCTATTCCGTTTCTTCAGAATCCATTCTTGCATAATATCGAACAGAAAAATCAATGATATAACCTTTTTTTTCTACAAAAAGATTATGGTCGCGTATTTGTTTATCAATGACATCATCCTTCTGACCGAAAAATCTTATATTTTAATCTGATTACTCTTGTAAATTAAATCTTATGAAACTCTGCTGCCTTAAGTGATATATCATAAGAATTATATTATTATTTCATTTGAGTTTTACTGTATACACGTTTCATACCTTGTCCCAAACCAGAGACCTAAGGTCAGAAATGGTATTATGGAATTTTCCACTGAACATTTTTGTAAAAGAAATAAAACAACCTAAGGTCACATGTTTTACATAGACAAAGCCCTGCGTAATATGTGAGCTGTATAGGTGTGTCAAATATTTCTTAGTTATTTAAATCATGAGCTACCCGAAATCCCTTCAATGCGTCTATCGGAACCTTTTCCCATCAATCCGAGTGCTCCAACTACAACCGGAATTACTGATATCCTCATGTGTCCTCACATTTTTTAGATTTCTGTTTTAAGTTTCTTGCATTTTGATAGCTTCTTTGAAGATCTTCAAAGATAGATTACAGTCTGAAGGGACTTCGATGACAATAAGAATGCATATGATGTTCTTGCCTTTGTTTACGATGTTTTGGCGATTAGCTTTGATTTTTCTGTCTCTGTGCATTTTAAAATACCATAAAATTGTTACAGTCCTATCCCTGTAAACAGGTTTGAGTGATGTTTTGATCTATCCCGAAAAGGAATACAGTATAAAAAGATCAGTTGAAGAAGGAACTCCACATCAGGAATAAGAAATGCAGATTTATTGTACTAAGGTACAATTAACAATAATACACAGATAGGCAATCCACGGGTTGGAGCGGAATCGACTATCGAATAGTGAAGACCTTTTTCGTATTTACTAGCCTTCAAACGCAAGGCCAGATGTGACACATGGTCATTTTATAGTGGGTATTCCCGGCCGTATAGCCGTGCCAAAAAATGTCTGTTTATTTTTCCCCAGTCGTGGTTCTACCCTTCGGCGGAACCACGACTGGGTTTGTGCTCTCTGCTCGGAAGCAGAGAGCGCCCTCTACCTGAAGGCAGAGAGCTGACAGTGTCATAGAAAAGTCAGGCGAATGCCGAAGACCTTTTCCGTATTTACTAGCCTTCCCACGCAAGGCCAGATGTGACACATGGTCATTTTATAGTGGGTATTCCCGGCCGTATAGCCGGACCAAGAAATATCTGTCTATTTTTCCCCAGTCGTGATTCTACCCTTCGGCGGAACCACGACTGGGTTTTTGTTCTCAGCTCGGAAGCAGAGAGCTGACAGTGTCATAGAAAAGTCAGGCGAATGCCTAAAACATTTTCCCCCGTCGTACTGCTTATTACCGTCTTTTATAAAGTAGACCATTCTATTCTTGGGGATGGCAGGATGTTCCACTATAACAATTTTGTATTAGTTTCTTTCGTTTATTTATTTATTTATTTATTTATTTTTTTTGCATTCTCCTTTGGTAGAATATATATGGGCAGAAATCACACCACAAAGTGCAGGGATTTATATTCAGTGGTTGCAACTTAATACCAAATTGTCTATTCTTTCTACATATTTATCCCAGAATAGTTATTTCGAGTTAACACAACTTTTCAGTATGTTTGCTTTGTAGTTTCTAGTTAGCAGGCAATGGTCCTTTGAAGCAGGAATAAAACAGTTGGTTTCAAAATTTAGCCCAAGATTACATTACCACTGATGTGTAAGAGCTTTGTCTTGTTACAGTCCACGTATTCACTCCTAACCCTCACCGTACTAAACGGACAGTTTGTCAATAAACTGTCACTCATTTTCTCTCTATAATTGTAACATTTATTCTATCTCTCTCTTTCTCTCCCCCACTCTCTCTCTCTCTCTCTCTCTCTCTCGTGAGTTTACGAAATCAGCAGTCAAATTAACAATCTGAATTTGTTGGCTTTCTTCATGATTTCTTTCATATTTTTGACCCAAATCATCATTCGATCTTCTGTAGTTTCCAGTTATGTTTGATCATCGATTCTAGTAATTTTAAAATATAGTTCTAGTTGAAATAATGCGATCACATTATCGTTAAAAAAATTCAGAAAAAGTATTATTTTTTAAATATTCTGGTGGAAGGCATCATTGCATCATTCAAGCTTATAGTAAAACGACCCCCTAATAAAACCGATCCTAACATTTAGAATTTATTTCGTGTACCGTTTTTAACACCGAGTGAGTAAGAATGAAAAGCTTTAAAATCCTGTCCTGATAGATCGACTCAAGTAACTTTCTCCCCGACGTGATGTGGCTTCCCTCTGTCTCTTCTACAAACACTTCTGTTCCGATGAGCTTAGCTCCCTGGGGCCTCCTCTGCATGAATCTACTCGAGCTACTAGACTGGCAACTAGTTCCCACCTTTTTACAGTGAAACCAATCAAATGTAACCGCAACTTCTACTCTAGGGCTTTTCTCGCACTACCTGCCTGTGGAACTCGCTTCTGTATACTTGCTTCCCTAGTAGCTGCAATCTCCTAGAGTTTAAATGCAATGTCAATTGCCATCCTTTATCTGCTTTTCCCCCGACAACCCTTGTATATTCTTCTTCTTCTCCTTTTCCACTCTACTCTCACGCAGCTCTCTTCGCACCAGTGTTCGTACCCTTTTCTTACCTATTCTCCGATACCCCCTGTTCCTTTTTCTCTTCACTCCCCATTTATGTAACTCCCTGCGTACCAGCAGCAGTAATGCCTTGCTTGGTGTGAAACGATTATAAAAATAAATGTGACCCTGATTGTAAATATTTACATCCTCGCACATTCCATGTTGAAAACAGCTTTCAAACAAAATAAGATGAAGGATACAATGGAGAAAAAACATGAATAATTATAAAATTAATTTGTTATTGTCAAAAGAATTAAAATGGAGAAATATTGTGCACTGTTTTCAACATGGAGCAATCGAATCTATGATATTTAAGTTTTATAGACTGAAGGATGCTGCGAATATCATGGATCGAGCATGTGAGCAATGATGAGGTCTTGGAAAATGATGGAAACAAAAAGGAAATTAATACTGAGCATCAGGAAGAGACAGCTGAAGTTCCTGGGACACGCAATGAGGAAGAAGGACCTGGAGAATCTGATACTAACAGGCCAGATAGAGGGAAACGGAGACAGGGGAAAGCAACGGATAACATATTGGAAGGACCTAATCAAGTGGATGACAGAACGAGGATTGCACGGTGTAACAGGAGAAGGCGTGCTCAGAGCCACCAGGGATAGGGAAACGTGAAAAGCTATGATCGCCTACGTCCTGAAGAGACAGGGCACATAGAAGAAGAAGTAGGCTACGATATTTGACTTTCGTAGAGTAATAAATTTACATAAAATGTTTTTATGTGTCGTGGACCCGGTTAAAGGCCCAGTAATGATAACGCAAAAACAACCAAATAGGAAAATACGAATATATATCAAATACGGAAAAAAATACGATAGTTGGAACTTGGTTAATACGAGTTAGTGTGGAATACTGGAATAGTGTGATTAGACCCTTGGCCTTAGAATTGAGACTCGTAATGGTCGTTAAGGTAGCAGTGTTCGTAGACCGACTCTCAGCTGATTTCGGGCCGCTCTGAGGGCGTTCTCCTTCCCCCCACCTCTTGTGAGGGGAGGGATAAATAATGGTTGGAACAATTCATCTAGTCTGTCAGTGATGCCACCATGACTATATGTGAAACACCAATCACCGTAACAGAAAAAAATGCCTTTTTGACAACAGTGCAACTAAATAGGAAAATGTATATTCTACACCAGCAATTCCCAAACTGGGGGAATTTCCCACTGGGGGGAAATTTGAAGCTACCAGTGGGGAAATAATTTCACTACCTATTAAATTAAAAAAAAAATCTCAGATGGATATTTTCATGTGCACAAGATCTTGAAAAGTTCTGGGTTTATATGCGCGGAGCATACCCACAACTGAGCAACTAAAAATCCTCATTCTGTTTTCCACAACCTACCTTTGTGAGTCAAGATTTTCTACTTTACTCATAATCAAGCCCAAAGCACGAAACCGACTGGAAATGAAATGTGACATACGCTTGCCAAAATTAACCCTGATATTGATACACTGGTGCAGCATCACCATTCTCACTAATTTAATTCTGAAGTAGAAGAGCAAACAAAAGTTCTTTTATTTGTTACTAACCGCTCTCTATGGCTGTTGTTACTAACTGCTCTCTATCCACTTTATTCTGTAACTATAAGTTTATCAGCATGTTTGTACATTTGAAAAATAAATTAGTAAATAGTCTCAGTGTGTTTTAACTGTTCTTTCTCTCATACACATGAAGTGGGGAAATCTGGATAGTTGAACTGGGTGTAGGGGGAAATGACAAAAAAAAAGTTTGGGAACAACTGTTCTACACACTCAGTCACTCTGAAGTAAAAATGAAACAATATCTCAATATATTTTATATCTTAATATAACTCTTAATATAACACTTAATATAACTCTTAATATAACACTTAATGTAACTCTTAATATAACACTTAATATAACACTTAATATAACTCTTAATATAACTCTTAATATGATTCTTAATAGAACTCTTAATATAACTCTTAATATAACACTTAATATGATTCTTAATATAACACTTAATATAACACTTAATATAACTCTTAATATAACACTTAATATAACACTTAATATAACACTTAATATAACTCTTAATATAACTCTTAATATAACACTTAATATAACTCTTAATATAACACTTAATATAACACTTAATATAACTCTTAATATAACTCTTAATATAACTCTTAATATAACACTTAATATAACTCTTAATATAACTCTTAATATGATTCTTAATATAACACTTAATATAACTCTTAGTATAACTCTTAATATAACTCTTAATATAACTCTTAATATAACACTTAATATGATTCTTAATATAGCACTTAATATAACTCTTAATATAACTCTTAATATAACACTTAATATAACTCTTAATATAACTCCCTTAAAGCAACGAAACATTTTCTGCCTTTATTTCTGTTTATCTTTCATAAATTACCTATGTCGTGTCCACTAAAATATCCAAGACAACATTTATAAACTAATCACAAAAGTCCTTACAACGTTAAACACACCAATAAAACCATAGAATACAACTCAGAAATGTTTTTTAGTCATCATTATTTAGGTAGATACCGCCAAAATATCGTGCGGACGTAGTAGAAAACATACCACGTGATCTATGAGAGCCAACTAGAAATAAGAAAAATAATTTAATTCTCAAGCCGATTTTCTTGCGAAAAGGTTTATAAAACACGCGAAATCCGTCTCCAAAGAACAGATGCGCACAGCCATGTAGCTTCAGTTTTTAAGGTCTTCACGACCTCATTCAAGCCTTCATGATAAAAGTGACAGTGCTGACGAATTTCAAAGAGACCTTTACAGACTACGGCAACAGAGTCCACGGTAGGAAACAAGTTTTATCTTTTGCAATCCTCTTTATTGTAAATCATGCATATATATATTGATTTTTTCACACGAGCTTCATTAACCGAAACAAAAAGACATTAATTTCTAATCTATGATCAAATGCTTGTATTATTGTTATATTAAATCAATGTTTATTTGTTGAAACTACATTGTCTTTTTCTGCTGGATTTTATTCTTTCGATAAAAATCGTTTGATTATTCCAAACGGCCGAATTACGAACAGTCCTTCAATAATATCTTATTGTAGAGAATATCGACACTCTGAATTTTGTCATTCCACGAAAAACCGAGTGGAAAGAATCCTACAACTTCTTGCGATTTTTGGTGTGCAGTTTTTTAATGTAGAGTTTGCAGGGGTGCAAAAAAAAAAAAAAAAAAGAAAGAAAACAAGAACCATTTCCCTTACATTATAACCAAATCTATGCTAATAAATAAGCAAATGAAAATATTAGTTACCAAAACTAAACAAAAACATTTCAAAAACTAAAAAAAAGTAAAAACTAAGTGACTTCTAATTGTGTAGTCTACCCGGTGTTTGAACAAAAAAACAACAATAAATAAATAAAAAGATCCAAAATAAATATATATCATTTGTTTAGGTACCTGATTTCATTTTCAAAAATAAAAATAAAAAAATTTCTCGAAACGTTTATTTGAATTTTAACTGAAATCAAAATAATTAAATTTATTATTTCCAGCAAGCAAAATACTCTGGTGTATTTCAAACAGAAATTATATTGATTGAAATCTAATATTTTGAGAGTTTAATATTTTTTTCAATTTTTCAGTTATTTTTTAGAGATCGACACATTTTTTACAGAAAAGTAAATTATCGGTTTTAAAATCTTGCAAAGATAAAATATACAAATGGGATGAATTATTTTTGTAAAATTAGCAAATTCAAGAGTAAACTAATCCGATTTATTTTTTATTTTTATTTTTTTTTATAAGCGTTTCACCCCGAGCAAGGCATGTCACTGCCACTACTGTGCAGGGGGCTACGTAGAGTGGAGAAAGGCTGATTAAATATAGGAAATAACAGAGGGTGGGTGATAGGCGGGTGAGGATACCGAGAATGAGGGTTGGGTAGATGAGAGTGTTGTGAGAATAGTTGGGAGTTAGTGTGATAGGAGGTGTCTATTGACCCTACATTTAAACACCTGTAGATTGTAACTGTCGGGAAAGCAGACTTGTGGAAGGGAGTTCCACAGGCGGGAAGTGCGAGAAAAGAAGCTGTTGGAGTAAAATTTACGGTTACATCTTATTTGTTTAACTGTAAAAGGGTGGGACCTAGTTGCTAATCTAGTATCTCGTGTAAATTCGTGCTTAGGCGGCACCAGTGATCTAAGCTCATCGGAGCAGAAGCCATGAAAGTACTTGTAGAAGAGGCACAGGGAAGCTACATCACGCCGGTGTGAGAGCGGCTGCAGCCGGTCTGCCAAGTCAGTATCAACCACGTTACAGATCCTCCTTTGTATTTTGTCAAGAAGCCCAAGGAGAGCAGCAGGGGCACCCGACCAGATATGGCAGCAATATTCAATACACGGGCGGATGGTAGATTTGTATATGTGCAGAATAGTTTCAGGTGGGAAAAATTTCCGGGCCTTGCACAGGGAGCCCACTTTCATAGCAGCAGATTTGGCAATGGATTCAATATAGTCATTCCATTTGAGGTCCGCCGAGAGTGTAAGGCCAAAGAGGCGTAGTATTTTACTCTCTAGGAGGCTAGCCTGTCCCATGCTAATGGGAGGTAGATGCGATTGTCTATGGTGGTTAGTTGATAACAGCTTTGTTTTGGAGGCATTGAAATTTACCAACCATTTCCTACCCCAGGTCACTACGGATTGGAGGTCCCTTTCAAGTGCGGCAGCGAAGTTCACTTTGTCATTACTTATTTCTAGTATGGAATTTAGAATAAAACTATTTCTTAATCTCGGCGACCTTTTCCGCATGATTAACATGTGATGACAGACAGATTGCGAGATAAGCTAAATATGGCTGACCAGAATTGACATAATTGTCTAATATTTCATGTAGAGGGAACAAACCGCGAAACACATGACCTTTTAATATCACACAGAAATTAACATAAAAAAAACTTAAGATATACAAAAAAATTAAAATTATCGACGGTTTTCAATTTTCTATTAATAAATATAGTCTTCACTTAATAACTTAATAACATAACCGTCAGATGGCTTTGTAGAATTCTTTTTTAAAATCTGGAAATTTTGTTGCAAAATGAAAATAACTCTATTTTCTTCTCTGTTTGAAAATTCGCAGGCCGATGTGAAATCTATATTTTGACCAATATAAAAAAGGATTTGCACCGTTGCTGAAGAAAAAAACCAAGAAAGATTTTGTGAGCCTGTGTGAAATTATTATTAACTAATAAAATGAGAGGTATTTAAAAAAAATTCACAGAAAACAACAAATTCAACTTTCAATGATCAGTGTCATATTTCTTGCCGTCCAAAAATTAGTTTGCGTTCGGAGCCGATCATGTGAATGAATTGGCTACTTATTCACACTTTTTATTCGGTCAGCCAGAGAAGCTGAGAACTGTCAACACAGTTACCATGTAACAAGAGATTTTTCAAATCGCTGATCGGACAAAACTGTCCCAGCGGCACAAATTCGCACTCCCTCACCTTCACACGTGATATTTTCTTAGTTCCTCTTATTTCTCTTAGTTCTTTAAACATCTTACTACACTTTCTCTTTGAACATTTTCACAGTTAATAATTTCATACATACAATTTGATGTTATGAAGTTCTATAAATAAATGTTCATTTATTTATACAAACAAGACAGTTTTATTCTTCCAACCTTCTAATAATTTTAAATTATGGGGACTTCAGTTTTTTCTGACACAAGGCTAATTTGATAAGCATAATCGACGTCTCCATATGTTAATTATTATAATTAAATAATAAAAAAGAAATCGCGTTTAAAAATGACTTAATCCCTTTATATATATATATATATATATATATATATATATATAGTCATGAGCCATTCTAAACGTCGTACTTTTGCTTTAATTTCAGTTGAAAATAAAGACAAAAATTCTCCAACATTTGGATAATTATTTATTGGTTTTCTTATAAGCTTTCGGCTCACATGAGCCATCTTCAGAGAGGTTGTTTAAACTGAAATATTATAAAATCCACCATTACCGACGTTATTATTTTGTGTTGACATAAAACTCCGCTTGGCAACGGCAATAGTTACCAAAAATAATAAACACAGTTCTTAAGTTTGCGATGCGGTTTTATGACGTCACACCGCGGGATAGCACGAAATGACAACAAAACCGTGTAGTCAAATGCAATCAGGAAATAACATATTACATTGTATTTGACTACACAGTTTTGTTGACATTTCGTGCTATCCCGCGGTGTGACGTCATAAAACCGCATCGCAAACTTAAGAACTGCGTTTATTATTTTTGGTAACTATTGTTTTAATAATTAGGCCCAGAATTTAATAGTTAGGCCCAGCATGTGTTATATATATATATATATATATATATATATATATATATATATATATAACGAAACATATAACGAAAACATATAACATTCGGAACATGAACGTCAATTCAATCTTGATATGAAAATTATTCATCATATCTGAAACAGAAGACTGGATGTTTAGACAAAAATTCACAGGAAATCGAAAGTAATGCTTTTTAATTGAATGGCTGTTTACTCTATGAATAAATATCGTTCCAACACGATAAAAAGATGGTATATCATCCCTTCAGGTAAAGTGATTTATGTAAAACTCCTTCTTAGCTTCTAAGAAAGAAATCTTATTAATTGAGTACACCGATTCGGTTGCCAGAATCTTAAGCACTACTGAGTCAAAGGCGCGCATTGAATGCCTCCCCACCAACCCAACGAACATCTTGCCTAATGTACACTGTGAGACAAGATACTAAAACATTCAAAGCATATATATATATATATATATATATATATATATATATATATATATATATATTCAAATAAGACGACCTCTTAGTACTTTTATATCTATAAACAGATTAAGATGTGCATGCCTTTTCCATTACATAATATACATATTCATCCGGATAATGCAATAGTCGAAACTGTATTTTTCATTGTCATGAAGATAATACGCGTCTAGGAGTTCGTTTTCTTTCGTTGGTTTCTGATTACAGATACGGAGAAAATATTTTACGAAAATGGCAGAAATAGAAGATTAAATACAAAACTTGATAACGATGGATTTGATTCGTCTGAGATGTTTAGAAACTATTATATATATTTCTTCTAGTGTAATAAAACCAGTGTTGTGTGATTCGAGATATAACAAGAATTAATTACAATTGATCAGCTTCAACTAGAACACTGGAAATAATTACATAGAAATCTACTAGTGTAATAAAACCAGTGTTGTATGATTCGAGATATAACAAGAATTCATTACAATTGATCAGCTTCAACTAGAACACTGGAAATAATCACATCCAAATCTACTAGTGTAATAAAACCAGTGTTGTGTAATTCGGGATTTAACAAGAATTAATAACAATTGATTACCCTCAAGAAAAACACATGTGAAAGCACTGCTTCTCATACTATTAGTTTAATAAAACCACAAATTATTCGAGATATAGCATAACAACAACTATTTTAACGAAAATACCTTTAAAACTACTACATCTAATACCACGAATCTGATAACATCATAAAGTGTCAGGGTATTCAAAATCTGATAAAGATTAATAACAGTGATTGTCTTTTTGGAATGCTTGTCTTCTACGCGATTGTTTAACTTTGACCAGTTGTAACCAGCAAACGTGTAATGAAGGTAGTTTTGAACGGACGTGCTTCTAGATCATTTGACAATAAATCGAGTGTCTCGCAATGCACTATCCTTGGACCTACGATGTTTTTGATTTTCAGCAATGAATTCTCCGATGTTATCAGATCACAACAAGGTATTTAAGCAGGTGACACAAACATTTACTCTTGTCTCAGAAGCAAATCCGACGGACAAAGAAAAGCTGACAACTGTTCTTGAAAAGGAACTTCAATCAGTTGTTAATTGGGACAAGAAATGGCTTGCGACTTTTAACGCCCCCAAATCAGACCTACTTTCATTTAATCACCAGAGGGAGGAAATCTTTCCTACCTTTGGTCGACATGGCTGATGATAGCCTGCAGGATAGAAAAATTCTATGCGTGTCTGATGTCACGTTTTCTACTGACATAAAGTGGACTGACTATATCGAATCATTTGCTACAGCAACGTAAGTTGGTTTCCCTTGTCGTCGAAAAAAATACTTTCTCTCAGAATACATCGTGTACATTTATAAATATACTATGCCTGTTCATTGAATACTATTTTCATATCTAGTATGGGGCTCTTGACAAAATTCAAAGAAAGGTCTGTAATGTAATCGAACCTGACCTGACATTTCAACGTCAGTTGTTTTCTAACCGACGTGACGTGATAATTCTCTGTCTATGAAGAAGTATATTTATAGTAACTGCGTGAATTTTTTTTTTCAGTTCATGGTACATAAAATGAGGATGTACGGCTTGGAGAATCTGATACTTGCAGGTCAGAGAGTGAGAAAGAGGGACAGGGGAAAACATCGTCATTTTTTCATTTGTATTGTCCTCCTTGATTGCATCCTAACCAAAAATATCATGTTCCTGGTTCCAGTGTCTTTGACGAAACTGCACTGTTCTCGTGCTATCACTCGCCTGATTCTGCTTCCCGATCTAATCGTCCGGATTCGAATGATGAGTGTTGTTACGTGGCTCATCAAGCTGATTGGTCGGTGGAGTTCGCATTCGTTAGCACCTAGCTTCTTAGGCATTAAAATCGATCTTCTGAGGTCGTCTGTTATTTCACCACTGCTATAGATTTTATTTACATCTCCGGCTTTCTCTTTTCCAATCTTTTTCTCTCCTTTTCTTTGTTTTTTATTCTTCTCTCAACTGGATTAGATAGACTAAACTATCGCCCGGTTCACACTCCACTTACGTCTATTGAACAGGTGTAGAGGCTCATCTCTTGTTCCCTGTTTAGGATGTGGTTTCCGGCTTTCTCTTTTCCAATCTTTTTCACTCCTTTACTTTTTTTTTCTTCTTCTCTCAATTGGAGTAGATAGACTAAACAATCGCCCGGTTCACACTCTACCCACGTCTATTGAACAGGTGCAGAGACTCATTCCTTGTTCCCTGTTTAGGATGTGGTTTCCGGCGTTCTCTTTTCCAATCTTTTCACTCTTACGTAGCCCCCTGCACATCAGTGGCGTTACCGCCTTGTTCAGGGTGATATGAACAAAAAAAAACAAAGTCTAATAAAATCAATGTCGTTAGATACGTGATATAGCAAATGAATTAATAACAACTGATTGGCATCAGTTAACAAAACATTAAAACTATTACAGAAAAGATTCCCAGTATAATGAAATCAAACGGTCGTATGATTCAGGATACAACACAACATTTTGTAAGGATTTGCGACATATAAAGATTATAGAATATTAATATCATGACAGATAGTCTAAAAAGACAGTTACTGAATGTGAATTGTGTAAGGTTAGAAACAATAGTTGCATATTATAATGTGTTATAGTGGAACATCCTGTCATCCCTCGAGAATAGAATGCTCTACTTTATAAAAGACGGTAACGAGCGGGGCGAGAGAGAAATTCGCCTGACTGATCTATGACACTGTCAGCTCTCTGCGTTCGGGCAGAGAGCACAAACCCAGTCGTGGTTCCGCCGAAGGGTAGATCCACGACTGGGGAAAAATAGACAGACATTTTTTTGGCCCGGCTATATGGCCGGGAATACCCACTATAAAATGACCATGTCTCACATCTGGCCTTGGGTGCGATGGCTAGTAAATACAGAAGGTCTTAGGCATTCGCCTGACTGCTCTATGACACTGTCAGCTCTCTGCTTCCGAGCAGAGAGCACAAACCCAGTCATGATTCCACCGAAGGGTAGAACCACGTCTGGGGAAAAATAGACAGAGATATTTTGGCCCGGCTATATGGCCGGGAATACCCACTATAAAATGACCATGTCTCACATCTGGCCTTGGGTGCGATGGCTAGTAAATACAAAAGGTCCTAGGCATTCGCCTGACTGCTCTATGACACTGTCAGCTCTCTGCTTCCGAGCAGAGAGCACAAACCCAGTCGTGATTCCACCTAGGGGTAGAACCACGACTCGGTAAAAATATACAGAGATTTTTTGGCCCGGCTATATGGCCGGGAATACCCACAATAAAATGACCATGTGTCACATCTGGCCTTGCGTGGGAAGGCTAGTAAATACAAAAGGTCTTAGGCATTCGGCTGACTTTCCTGTGACACTGTCAGCACTCTGTCTTCGGGTAGAGGGCGCTCTCTGCTTCCGAGCAGAGAGCACAAACACATTCGCGGTTCCGCCGAAGGGTAGAACCGCGACTGGGGAAAAATAGACAGATATTTTTTTGGCCCGGCTATATGGCCGGGAAAACCCACTATAAAATGACCATGTGTCACATTTGGCCTTGCGTGGGAAGGCTAGTAAATCCAGAGAAGGCCTTAGGCGAAGGCATTCACTATTCGATTGTCTATTCCGCTCCAACGCGTTGCTCTCCTATATGTGTATTCTTGTTAATTGTACCTTGTTACAATAAATATTGTATATCTTATTTCTGATGTTGAGTCCCATTCTTCAGCTAATCTATTTACATTGTATTCCTTTTCGGGATATATGATAATGTTATGTAGATTAGAAAATTGATTGATGTACTATTTATTAGGAATGAACAGTATGTGCAATTTAAGGATGGAGCTAAGGAGAAAGCAGAACGGTAATCAGCTGCATGTCAAAAATTAACGTAACAACAAATTTAATATAAGTCAAGAAATATCGTTTCTTTAGAGAAAATTAAATAAGAGGTTTTAGGAGATTTTAGGCGTATCCGATTTCTAAAAAAATGTTTTTCTATCAACTCCCTGACGAAGAGATAACAACCTCGAAACTACGAGTTGTGATGAGGCCTTACTTTATCTTATATAAGAAGTTCTTATTTTATAGATGGTATGGTTAATACACTATTTCTTGGTAGGAAATATATATATATATATATATATATATATATATATATATACACTCTAACACCCTGATTGAGCACTCTGGAAGAATGGTAGACTTTGGAAAACAGTAGCTACTCTGACATGTACGCATCGCTCATTCAGTAATGAATTAGATCACTCTGGCTATTGGGCGTGTATACTGATAATATACACGCTAAACAGTCTGCCTTCTTCTACCGAGCGCCCATAGCCTAGAGGTAGAATCGCCGACTGACGTCAATTCGGTCGGGTCTAAATCCTGGGTTAAAAGCAATCAGTGTCTAGCCGTACTGATGAGCTGTGATACAGCGAAACAGATCTGTCTGCGGATGACTATATATATATATATATATATATATATATATATATTCCGACATGGAATTCAAATGCAACCAGAAAGATGAGAAAAGTTAATGGATAGAGATGGACCATACTTTCAGTGTCATGTTTCTTACTAAATTTTGTAAGTAAAACATTATTTTTCATGAAAAGTCAGCGGAAATTATTCAAGGTCCTAATATTAAATGTATGATTTTAACATTGTTTATACTGAAACCTAAAAATGAAAGTAAAATTGTATGAGTTAAAAAAAAAGTAAATATTAAATATTTTGAAGGACATATTTTATCAGTATTACGAGGGTCAGTCAGTTAAGTGCCATACGTGATACACGCTTTGGGCGATCATGTCTCGAAAGAGACATGACTGACTAGGCAGAAGATTATTCCGCAGTAGGTTGCCATTGCTTTCTGCGGTAGACTGGTTGCCGACCAAGGCTATAGAACCCAATCTGTCCTATTATTTAACCCATAACTGGAGGGAAGATACGGATTAATAACTTTCCGAAGCTATTGGGGTTGTAGAATATTCAGTTCGTAATCTTTAAAAAGTAATCAAGTTCTTTCTTAGAACTATATAGGTAAAATTAACAAAATCGTTTTGGAAAAAGCGTGCAAGTATACAAAAAATGCATCACAAAAAAAAAAAAAAGAAAAGAAAAAGGAATGCACGTTCTTAAAGTGGTAAATATTCGCTTTAGGTGCCGACGGCTTTCCCTCCCTTCAAATTTATCCAAAATAGCATTATTTCTGTGCAAATGTATATGCTGAACTCAAATCAACAATTAGTTATTGAAGAAACTTACCTCTTTTGCTTTGAAAGTCCATAAAAAAACGAATTATATCTCGCACTTTTTATCTCCCGTCACTCTCACGAAGTCATGTACTTAACTGCAGAATGACGTTCTACGTAGGCAGCAATTTTCTTTTGAATTTTGGTCGATTTTCTTCCTTTACTGAAACTTCCGGCGATGTACTTCCGGTAATGAAAGTAATAAGCGTAGAAATACAATAGCGCATTACTTTCATTACATCGCCGGAAGTATCAGTAAATGAAGAAAAATCGACCAAAAATTTGCCAAAATTCGTTCACATGCGCAGTACGTCATTCTGCAGTTAATTACATGACTTCGTGAGAGTTACGGGAGAGCAAAAGTGCAAAATATAGTTCGTTTTTTCATGAACATTTAGATAAATAAAGATAAGTTTCTTCAATAACTAACAGTTGATTTGAGTTCAGCATATACATTTGCACAGAGATAATGCTATTTTGGATACATTTGAAGGGAAAAAGCGTCGGGACTTACAACGAAAATTTACCCTTAAAGTTTTATTTTAGAGACTTTTACCCGTCTATTACCGGAAATCTATTATCTAATGAATTAAACTTAGCTAAAAATTACTGCCCAATTTGCAACCAAGACTTCAATATTAGCAAACGTGCACATAAATCGATTTCATTTCATGACGGCTACCTGTTGATAAAAAAAATCAACACAGAATACTGCATTACCATGAGAGCGTTTGATTCTGCGGAGGCCTGTGAGATTGTCGGCATTTTATTATTAGGGAGACTTAGGTATCTCTTCGAGAAAAAAACAAAAACAAAACAAAACACGACAACACCAGCTTATACAGAGACGAAGGATTAATATTCGTACGACAAACAAGCCGACAACAAAATGACTTACTAAGAAAGGACTTGAGATTTTTAAAGATCACTAACTGAAAATCACCACGCTATCAAATTGAGTGACATAAATTGCGAATTCATGCAGAGCAATAAAATGGTGGCAGAAAATTTAGCGTCAGAATGATGGAGTCGACAACTAGATTTTATATCTTGATTTTTTGAGGGAGGGGAAAAATAACTAAATACAGCAGTTGAAGAAGATTTTATTGATCCGACACTTTTTGAAAGTTAAATGCTATTCAATAGAACCTCAACGAAAATTATATATATATATACTCCTGATAAAAAATTTAAGACCACTTAAAAATCTTTGAAAAGAATTTTATTTTACGGATAGATTTTCAACTCCTCCCACTTAAGGTTACCAATACTACAATCTAAAAGGTTATGGAAACGAAAAGCTACATTCCAAACATTTTATTTAGTAATTTACATTTTTATAAAATGAGGCAATTTACACATGATCAAAATTATAAGACCAGGGGTATAAATTGTTAGATCTATGGTAATTCCAATGTTTTTGTTCAGTTAGAGATTAGCAATCACTGCGTAAAGGTATTACCATGCCTAAAGCAAGCAAACTTACCGAAGTTGAGCGTTCTCGAATTCTAAAATTCCATAAGCAAGGTTTGTCAAAGCGGGCGATCGCAGCTAAGGTAAATCGCAGTAAAACTGTGATTTGCAACTTTCTAAAGAACAGTGAGAATTATGGAAAAGCAAAATCCTCTGGTAGGCCCCCAAAAATTTCTCCTGCATTGAGTAGGAGAATAAGACGGGTTGTTATGAAAGACGGGGGACTTCTTCTAGTCAAATTAAGGCAGTCACAGATGCTGATTGCAGTCCCGTAACCATCAGACGACACTTAAGACAAAAAGGCATGGTAAATAAAATGCGTAAACAAATTCCTCGGCTACTTCCACGTCACAAGGTGGACCGCTTAAAGTTTGGTCGTGAATACCAAAGATGAGACGTGGAGAAGTGGAAGAATGTCCTGTTTTCTGATGAGAAAAAATCAATCTCGATGGTCCTGATGGCTTCCAACGATATTGGTATAACAAAAACATTCCTCCTGAAATTTTCTCCGCACATCATAGTGGTGGAGGGTCCCTAATGGTATGGGGTGTCTTTTCTTACAGAGAGACGATGGAGCTCCACGTGATGCAGGGTCGTCAGAGAGCGGCTGGTTTTGTTAACATGCTACAAAAAGCATCTTTGATGATGGAGGGCCATCGTTTGTGTGGGGATGGATGGTTATTCCAACAGGATAATGCTGCAATCCACGCTGCAAGACGGACCTTGACCTTTCTACAAGAAAATGGGGCCCATCTCTTGGGATATCTTGCATGCTCACTGGACTTGAACCCAATTGAAAATGTTTGGGGATGGATGACAATAGATGTTTATCGAAATGGCAAACAATATTCAACAAAAAATGAACTTCGTGAAGCCATCTTCAGAAGCTGGAGCAACATCCCCCGCACCTTAATGGAAACGCTTATTTCTAGCATGCCCAACAGAATTTTTGAAGTCATTAAAAGCAGTGGAGGTAGACTTCATTATTAAATTTCTTTGTTAAATGTTTTCATACACATTTTGTACAATTTCGTAGAATTTTTGTCTCTCGTCTTATAATTTTGATCATGTGTAAATCGCCTCATTTTATAAAAATGTAAATTTCTAAATAAAATGTTTGGAATGTAGCTTTTTGTTTCCATAAACTTTTAGATTGAAGTATTGGTAATCTTAAGTGGGAGGAGTTTAAAATCTATCTGTAAAAAAAAATTTCTTTTTAAAGATTTTTAAGTGGTCTTAAACTTTTGATCGGGCGTGTATATATATATATATATATATATATATATATATATATATATATATATGGGGTTAATACAAATATAAATTTTCTGATTGTTGTTATATTCACCCCCGATGGAGAAGAGATATCGATCAGAGACTTTGGATGTTAAATGCTATTCAATGCAGCCTCCTAGGAAATATACATTTTATTCGAACAGAAGAAACACGGGTACCGGTAGATAAGAATACGCGAAATTTAAAACAGAACTGTTAAGTTGGATATATATATATATATATATATATATATATATATATATATATATATATATATATAATTCCAGGTGAAAAGGACTCAAGGTTTTACTATTTTGAGTGCCCCGGCATTTATTTATTAGAAACAGTGCTCAATATAATAAATATTATAGAGCTTAATATAATCATATGGTTATTAATTAATTCTTTTTAAATGTAAATCATCTGCACCATCAACATCAAACATTGATTGATGATGAGAATTTCCGTGTCGCAATGTACAAGTAATTCCTAACTATATATACATATATATATATATATATATATATATATATATATATATATATATGCAGCACTGTGCAAAGTATTAGGACAAGAACTATTTTATCGTTTATGAGACATAATGATAGAAAAACTATTTAATTAAAATAATTTTCTTTGATTGACTTTGATTTAAAATTGCTTGTTACAAAATATATTTAATATTTAGTATAATAGACTTTTGCATTGATCACAGACTTCATTCTGTAAAGTATTGACATCACAACCTTCTTCAATGTATCTACTAGTATCTCCTGCCAAGCAGCTTGTATTTGTTCCCAAAGTGTGTCTTGCAAAGAAACATTAGATTTATCAATATTTTTATCAAAAATATCCCATAGGTGTTCAAAATAATTTGTTTAATAGAAAATAGAAAAAAATTGAATATAACTTCTTTTTAATGCATTTCTTTTACATCTAGTTTTAAATAATCAATATTTATTAGCAATTTACTTGGCTTTTCACCCTGTATTTGAATTTCAGTAATGTTTTTAGGAAAATCACCCCTGTTTTAATACTTTGCACACTACCGGTAAAGTGTAAAAGTGTTAGAACAGGGTTGATTTTAAACTTTATTTTGATGCCTCATAAAAGATAAAATTGTTCTTTTCCTAATACTTTTGCACAGTACTATATATATATATATATATATATATATATATATGTGTGTGTGTGTGTGTGTGTGTGTGTGTGTGTGTAGTAATATTCAGCAACTGATTAGGTGATATCGCTAAATGGGGTGCTGAATATAGCAACGAAACATGACAGCTCTTGTGTACGAAAAAGATTTTTATTATGAACTCCAATAAGAAGTATATTACTTCAAATATTGCTCTACTACGTATCGATCACTGTTAAAAATTAAATGCTACGAACTGTGGAATGTCATTTCATATCTTCTTACTACTACTAATACTACTACTACTACTACTAATATATATATATATATATATATATAGTCAAATGAATAAGAACGAAGAAAATAAAACATCAATTTTAAAGATTGCTCAATATAAAAATAGAGAACTGAATATTTATTATTAATTAATTACGTTAGAATATATGCAAACTACAAATTGTACACTTTTGTAGTAGTTTGTAATTTTCACATGTTCTAATGTAATAATATATATATACAATTATGCCAAGCCCGTACATGAAGAGAATAATCCCAAATGATCTATTTAATATAAAATATTAAGTGATTAATCTCTACAGAAAAAAAAATCTTATACAGAAATGAAAATTCAACACATCTTAAGTGGTTATAAAATATGCTCATCTCTTCAGACCACGATATAGTTTTGAGTTGGTGATTCTGTGGTGCCAGTTACCAATGACCAAAGAATGACGACTTTTGCGAAGACACCCAAGCTTTAGCGCTCAAAAGATTTTTTTACCATTGATCTTAGGAAGCTATTGTATACAGCTGACATATTGTATATTTCTGAGCAAGTTTTCTGTTAAAAATAATGCTTTTCTGTTCAAACACGTTTATAACGTCACGGTTGGTTGTAGGGTATCTTATTTATGGTCAAAGCCTCATATAGATTCATTAGGGGTGTAATAGAAATATCGAGCCTGTTGCTATGGTAATGGAGTGAAAGTATGTAGGATGGTATCTCATGCCACAGACTGACCTTGAACTGTGTCAGGAATGCACACTAATTTATAACGTTCTCGATCCCGTCCGTTGCCTAAGGTAGAGCTTGGAAGGAAATTACCGTAGACTGTGAGTCTAATCAAATCAAAGAGATTCCATCAGAGATCATGGCTTTTGAAGCAGTTTTTTTTTCCAAGTACAACATTCACCAGGTCTGATAACTACCATATTCCCCTGGTCTATTTGTGTGTGTGTGTGTGTGTGTGTGTGTGTGTGTGTGTGTGTGTGTGTGTGTATTTTGTATTTGCATATCGCCTGAAGACACCACTAATGGTAAAAGCCTAGGTCGAGTAATAACTCCTTTACAAATAAAAAAATATTCAAAAGTTCTACAAATATAATTGTATTGAACACTTTTTAATACAAATGTGCAATGGTCTAATTTTATTATGATCAAAAACTAAGTAATTAAACAATCAATCAATCAATCAATCAATATATATATATATATATATATATATATATATATATATATATATATATATTCCATGTGTAAACGAGTTTTTACCTAGGTTTCTACCATGAGTGGTGTATTCAGGCGATTTTCAATAACTAATTTTAGCGTATACCGTTTTTTTATATACTGTTTTTTTTTATCTATTCCCTATATGAGGTGATTCGAACTTTATTCCTTAATATATATATGTATATATATATATTTATTCTGAATTATAACATGGATATGATATAATATCACTACAAAAGTAGCTATTTCGTTTCGACACTTCTTGTGTCTTGTCAAGTGATGTGGTTTATTTCAAATTCAAGGCTTTTAAAAGATTAAAAACAAGCAAAACATCTTTAGTCAGGGAGGCATTGTTGTATAGACAGTGTGGACCAATCAGAGCAAAGTAACTTCTAATTTGGAGAATATGTGAGCAGACTTCAAATACTTGGGGGGGGGGGCATTAGTATTAATATTTGATTAAATTGAGATCAGCATTATTAATTAAATATTAGATCTACTTTATTATTGTTTCGAAATTTAAAAAAGATTTTTCTAAGTTTAACAATTTATTAAATTTAGAAAGTTATTCATATATTAAACGAGGAAGAGAAATAACGCACACATAAATAAACCTACAAACATCCACACATGGAAAAATAGACGAGTATATTCATATACACTGGCAAACAGACACATATACAGAATAATATACCCTCGCATATATACATGCACAAATTACAAAATTTTTTTTTTATCGACTTTTCACTTTGTCTGTTAAATTTAAACGCTTTTTTTGGATACAGACTGAATTGTCACATATTGGATACAGTCAGGACGAATTCATAAGGTGACTAGCCTTGAATGAATGAGGTCAGAGTAGATACAATCCTATTTCAATGCATGAACATATAAACATAATTAGATATATACTTACACAAATACACAAGTTAAAAACAAAAATGTACACTCTTAAAAATCCTACAGATCGTAAAAAATATATAACCATATAGATAAAAATATACGAAACCTCTGGCATCAAACTTGGTAGATACACTATACACAAATTAGATGCGTATACATGTACAAAACGTCACACTTATACATATATATGCTAAGCCCCATATATATATTTGATCCCGGCCAGAAGCAAGTGGCTGTGATACAGCGAAACAGGCTTGTATGTGGATGACTAATATATTATGCTCCCATTACGATTGAGCTCTCTGGAGAAGAAAGATTTTAAAAACATTTTCCAATTCTGCTATATGCGTGACTCTTCAGAAATGAATTGAGTTCTTTCAGTGACTGGCGTGTGAATACACTGCTTATATACAACACGTTAAAATTTCCCTTCTCTGATTCCATGCGCCTATGGCTTAGGGAGTAGCGACTCCGACTGATACCAAATCGGTCGAGTTTCGATCCCGGCCATAAGCAAGTGGATGTGTCTAAACACATTCATGAGTTGTGATACAGCAAAACAGGCTTGTATGTGTATGAGTAATATATATATATCACTACACTTGAACGATAATTCTAACATTTTTAGGCATTTAAGACAACATGCCTGGCCACATACACAATTCCGGAAAACCCTAGTTGAAAACACAATTATACTGAAACAATAACCAAAAACTAAAAATCCTCGAAGCTATATACATAAAACAGATGAAACCTACCCTGAACAAGATAAACTATGAAATCTCCATAAATATCCTTAAAAGCCGATAATTAATAACAGAAGCCATTGGTTTATTCCAATGGTTTCCCATACTTAATAGTTCTTGTTTTCACTCTCACTTGGTCATGTGTGAGGTCATGAGCTGTGATGCGACATTCGCTTCCAACGTCTTAAATGAACGAGTTTGTTGTTCCTTGGAAATCTTCCATGTAAACAAAAACAGTTTGTCATTATGGTTGGTCCGTGTTTATAATATATAATATTTATTGACATCTTTGAAAATGGCTAATGTAAGTCAAAAGCTTAGATTGGATTATTAAAAAAATTATGTGTTAATGTTGTAATTTTCTTTCTTCTTTTAATGATAATGCTACTAAGCTTATCAGAGAATATGAAAAAATTTACATAAAATAAATAGACAAAACTTGTCTATACTATTTAATGAAACATGCATTAAAATATATATATGGAGAGAGAGAGTGAGAGAGAGAGAGGGGGAGAGAGAGAATGACTTAGACTTAGACTTAGAGAAGTGGTGTTATTTTAGAGTCATGCCTCAATGGAGTTTCATGAGAGCATTATTTAAGTGTCTTCACTCTTCAGGATCATTTGTGTTTTTGCTGCTATTTCCTAATCTTTCGAATTTATCTGAAGTTTAGCTTAATTTTATATCTTTGCGTTTACGTGGTTTCTTTGCTTGATTAATGTTGTGATATCTGTTTAAGATTTTTGTTGATTCTTAAATGGTGTAGTCGTTGTTGGCGTTTAATTGCTTTATATTGTGTCGAGGCTAAAAGGCAGAACATATTCTGTGTCACTATTAAATCTAAGCCTGTAACTCCAGTGACATGAATTAAAACTTTTAGCCGAGCAATAAAATTCTTACAAAAATATAGATTTGCCCGTTCGGAGGTGGATGTAATCGAAATGATTGAACCGGATTTCAGATCTTGATTTCTCCGGCGGTAAGGGTTTCGATGATTAAACAAAATAAAACAGTTGAAGAAGAATCTATTGATCCGAAACATTTGAATGCTAAATGCTATTCAATACAAATACAATCTTATCGCAATTAATATTTTATTGAAAGAGAAAATGTCTCTCGGTCACACCAACATAGATTTTTTTCTTTTATATATATATATATATATATATATATATATATATATATAAATTTGACACTTGAGTTTAGAAAATGCTCCTACTTTTATATATCGATATATAAAAGTTTTCTAAACTCAAGTGTCAAGTTTATATATATATATATATATATATATATATATATATATATAAAAAGAAAAAACCATCTATGTTGGTGTGACCGAGAGATAACTTGCCAGACGACCTTACACCTGAGACAAGAACAAAGCCGAAACTAAAGTTAAAAGAAAAGAAAAAATACTGTAAACCGTAAAAAGGAAATAAGTAGACAAAAAAGCTTTTGCCGAGCTTGAGTATCTGTGGTGGCGTTACTATCAGACTTGGAAAAAAGTGGGATACATATATATGTGATAAAATATGATTTTAATGTATGATATATTTATGAGTAAAGTGCTGAACATCAGCGATAAAGTGTATGTAAACATAAAAGTGGCCCCTGAGATCAACACAAAGCGACAACAATTTTATTCATACAGATGAAGACAGGGTACATGTCACGTGCTAAGACATCTTTTTTAGAGCATATCATATTACGCGCCCAGCAACCAGCGTGCTCCAATTCATTTTTAATGAATGAGCGGTGCGTTCACGCTAGAGTGGCTACTGTTTTTCAAAGTCTACCCCTTCTTCAGAGTGCTCAATCAGGGTGTGAGAGCGTAAATATTGTCATCCGCAGACATATCTGTTTCGCTGTATCACAGCTCATCAGTACGGTTAGACACCGATCGCTCCCTAACCCATATATATATATATATATATATATATATATATATATATAAAGGCCGTGCCCCATTTTTTTCAGGTTTTGGCTTTAGTAATGTCTGCTTTCTTTTGTTATTTCTTGCTCGCTATTATCTGGTTGCATGTTTTTACTACTACTACTACTACTACTACTACTGCTGGTGTTGGTAATGATGGTGGTGTTGCTGTTGTTGCTGTAGCTAGAAGTAGTAGTAGTAGTAATAGTGATTATGCTGCTTTTACTATTGCCACCGTGTGTGCTGTCTATAATTTCTTTTAATTTTTCCTGAGAATATTCTTTCTTAGGCTACAAAGGATCAAGATTTTTCACTTTGTCTTTTAAGGAATCCACAACGCGATTCAACCTGGAGGACTGCTGTATTTTAGGTTTTGTGTTTATGAACAGTTTTGTTTGTAAACTACCGTCTGATTTACCCTTCTCCAAAGATGGCGATTCTCTTTCTTCAGCTTCTTTCTTTATAGTTAAATCTTCAGCTTCCATATTGCTGTTGTCGCTAACATTGTCAGTAGCAACAAGAGAGGAAGTAGAAACGTTTGTTGTTGTAGTGGTAGCTGTGGAGGGCTTTTTTAACACTGTTGTTGGTGGTGTTGATGATGAGCTTGTTGTTTATTCAGTATATATATATATATATACGGAATAAAAGTTTATATATATATATATGTTATATATCGACAAACAACAAACACGCATATATATAAAAATATAAAGTTATATTTTTATTAATGACGATGAACCGTGTAGCATAGGGAACAGAGAATTGAGAGAGCGCTCTTCTAATGGGTTGACGGGAGTGTAGTCTTATCTGTTGTGTCTCTCTCTTCACCGGCCGATCTCTGTTGCTCCTCTACTGGCGAATCCGTGTGCCGAGGTTTTTTTATAATCTTCCAGAACCGGGACTTTTTCTTCCGGTTTTTGCCTCGCCCACGCACGCCCACGTAATTCTCAGAGACACCTGTTCTGTTTGCCTCTGTAGTTATTTCCGCTGCTGCCGGAAATAAGGTCAAACGACATCCGTTCCTTTCAACGACCGGAAAAACCCTCGCTTGCATCAGCCTTCCTCGGGTGGGGCCAGATTGTTATATTACATATATATATATATAAAAGAAAAACCATCTATGTTGGTGTGACCGAGAGATAACTTGCCAGACGACGACCTTACACCTGAGGCAAGAACAAAGCTGAAACATTTGTATATGATTGTGTCATCTGCATAAACACCTAGTTGAGAACTGATGACGAAGGTCACAAACATTTTGGACACATGGTTAGAGCTTTGGGAGAACCACCGCGTTAGTATGATGGACCTGATCCTAGATAACTTTCTACAGTTTGCGGTGAGGTTGTATTGCATATACATTCAGCATTCAAATGTGTCGGATCAATAAACGATTCTTCAACTGTTTTATTTAGTTTAATCATTCGCCACGCTTTCCGCCGGAGAAATCAAGATCTGAAATCTGGTTCAAACATTTCGATTCGTCATCGTCCGCTAGTCTTAGATGTAAATCTGAGAGAGCCGACAAAGTAAACTTGGAACCTTTAATCAGTCGTAGAATGGGGTAAAGATGGCTTGTAAATATGAACATTTCAGAAACAAAACTGATTTCTTATATTTGCCACAAATTACATTTCCAGCCTTCCATCAGCTTCGCCCGTTCCATATCGCAACAGTTTTAATGAAGAAACTGTTTAAAAGTAACGCAGAATATGTTCTGTCTTTTAGCCTCGACACAATATAAAGCAATTAAACAATAACAACTACTACAACATTTAAGAAACAGAAAAAATCTAAAACAGTTATCACAACATTAATCAAGCAAAAAGATCACGTAAACACAATAATATAAAATTAAACTAAAATTCAGATAAATACGAAAGATTAGGAAATAACAGCAAAAACGCAAGTGACCCTGAAGAGTGAATACATTAAAATAATGCTCCCATGAAACTTTACTGACGCATAATTGAAATAAAACCACTCAGCTAAGTGATAAGCTTCTCCACATTCTATATATATATATATATATATATATATATAATATGTGTGTGTGTGTGTAATTTTTTTTTATTAAAATACTTTAATCCAAACGGAAAAGTAGGAAGGTAAATCCCAAAAGCCTGATCCTAATTAATATTCAATATTAATATTAAAAAATGATACAGGAGGAGAGCTCAATTTTATTAAAATTACAGAGCTAATATAAAATAAAATAAATTTTCAATTTTCAAAATTTTTATTTTTTATTTTCATGTTTATTCTCATCTTGAAATATGTACCGCTGCTGATGATATGTGAAATCTCTCTTAGGGATTTCATGTTGAAATGTTCATTCAACAATTTTGAATATTGAAAATTTATTTTATATATATATATATATATATATAGCCCAGGGATAGAGTCGCTGACTGATGCCACTTCGGTCGGGTTTCAATCCTGGGTTAGAAGCAATCTGCGGATAACTATATATATATATATATATATATATATATATATATATATATAAACTTGACAGTTGGGTTTAGAAAACGCACCTACATTTATATATCAATATATATTCATTTTCTGTTTCAATAAAATATATTTTGCGATGAGGTTGTATTGAATAGCATTTAGCATTAAAATGTGTCGGGTCAATAGATTCTTCTTCATCTGTTTTATCTGGTTTAATCATTCGCCACCATTTTCGCAGGAGAAATCAAGATCTGAAATCCGTTCAGTCATTTCCATTCGTCTTCCTCCGAACGGGCAAATTATTTTTGAAGAATTTTTTTGCTCTGCTTGAAGTTGGAATTGATGTCACTCGAGTTGCACGCTTAGATTTAAAAGTGACGCACAATATGTTCTGCCTTTTAGCATCGATAAAGCAATTAAACACCAACAACTACTACACCATTTAAGAAATAGAAAAAATCTCAAACAGATATCACAACATTAATCAGGCAAAAATCACGTAAACGCAAAGATATAAAATTAAACTAAACTTCAGGTAAATACGAAAGATTAGAAAATAGCAGCAAAAAAAATAAAATAAATAAAATAAACAAAAAAAAAACAACAAGAGAGCAGTCTAAGTAAACTTGGAACCTGTTCTTGAAAAGGACTTTCAATCAGTCGTAGGATGGGGAAAAATGGCTTACAAATTTGGACAACGCTGAAACAAAACTGATTTATTTGCCATAGAGTACCTTTCCAGCCTTCATCAACCTCCCCTGTTCCATATCGCAACAGTTCTAATAAAGAACTTGTTAGTATAGAGCTTCCACCTTATCGATGGAATATGAAGACAAAGGGGATGACATGATTCTGTGTAAGTAGCTTGGCAGGTCTCAGCTGCTAAGGTCTGAGCTTGTGGAACCAAGGAATGTAACATAATAAATGAACTCTCCTAGCAGCAGTCCTAGCAATTGATTTAATATAATTATTCCACTACTTGTCAGTGGAAAACTTTAGTTCGAGAAGGCATTTTAGCTCATCTAGTTTTTAGGTATCATTCTGTGTCTGCCGTCAACACGACGTCCTCAGAATATCTTAATTTGTCAAGGCAGTAATAAATCATGTTTGGACATATTTCTTTTAAAATCGTCTTACGCTGTAGGTTATATAAACACTGTTGGAAGATGCAACATTGCCTGACGCTACTTTCTGATTTGGATTACTTGCTCAGGTGATTTCTTCCTAGTAAATGTTCTAGACTCTTTTAATACCCTTCCCAGATATATCGACGATGTGTTGCGCCTTATCCATTTTTTGCAAAGTCTATGAAATATAGGTGTACATTCATCTGCGTTTGAATTGTTTACTCTGTTACCATTTTGACCTCCAAGACTTCATTGCTTCTCCCCCACATCGTCCAAAAGATAAAATATGCACCTCATCTCTCGCTAGTCGCACCGATCCAAGCTTCGTTCTTGTAATGCCTTCTGCTTGACTTCTTTTATTTTCATATCAAACAACTCAGGCTTACAGCAATATCACGTTAAAACACAGGTTAAGCAACGTCGAGGATTGTCAGTATCTAGATTGATGACAAATTGGGAATATCAGGCGCTGTAAGATAATGACCACATAACATTGAAAACACCGGTTTTCGTACGACCACCGAAGTTAAGCAACGTCGATCTTAGTCAGTATCTAGATGGGTAACTGCTTGGGAATACAGGGTGTTGTAAGTTTGGATGTGCGGATGATGTAATATTTAACGGCTTGGGATTGGAAATAGACGAGCCATGTTCCAATCTCAGTTGACCTATTCTATGTCAATTAATTAGTAAGATTTGTGTCATATTATTATCTCCATAAAATCATATACTCAAAAAATAAAATAATTATTTAAATAACCTACAAAAGGTTGATAAGCCATAAAAACCAAATCCATCAGACACACTTCATTCAGCATTATTCTTTTGATTATAAACCTTCTATCTTGAGCGTCTCTCAAGTTTTGTATTAGGCTAAATTTCGTATAATAAAAAATTCATTAACTAGAATGCTACATGCTGCCTGATATATACGAACATTCGACTTCTTAATGAGGCCTAAGACAAGAATGCTTCTTTTCACCGGATCTATTCAAATTGTACAGCAAGACTATTCTGAGGACCCTAGATGTTATGCCAGGATTTGTCATCGGAGGCCACAATTTGAATAACATAAAGTACGCAGATGATACAGTGCTGAGAGCAGACACCTAAAAGAAACTACAAGACCTCCTACAGAAGGAAGCTAAAATGAGTGACAAGAAAGGACTACAAATAAACTGCAAGAAAACCGAATGCAGGTCATCAGCAAAAAGAGTAGCCCAAAATACCAAATACAGGTAGAGGATACTAGAATAAAGCATGTCAAAAAAATTAAATACCTGGGAAGTGTTCTAACAGAAGACGGGAAGTGCGACACAGAGATCCGAATGTGAATTGGCATGGTGAAGGATGCCTTCCAGAAGCTGAGTAGAGTATTAAGAGACAGGAAAATTTCACTAGAAACAAGGAAGAGAGTACTGAATTGCTATGTGATGTCGTTTCTTCAATATGGCAGTGAATGCTGGACAATCTAATCGAAGATGAAGGAAAAACTTGAAGCAACTGAAATGTGGTTCTCTAGAAGCATACTGGATATAAAGTGGGGGATCAAGTCCATATTACAATCAATATATAAACTGAACACTCATTTTGTGGCCACGCTAGTATCTACACATTTATATTCCTGAGATCCAAAAGCACAAGGATGCATTCCAGGAGCTGAATAGAGTATTAAGAAACAGGATAATTCCACTAGAAACAAAGAAGAGAGTACTGAATTGCTATGTGATGTCAGTTCTTCAATATGGCAGTGAATGCTGGGCAATCTAATCGAAGATGAAGAAAAAACTTGAAGCAACTGAAATGTGGTTTCACAGCGGATGCTGCGGATATAATGCACTGAGCTTTGGAAAGGATGGAAACGAAAAGGAAATTAATACTGTAAAGAGAAGATAGATTCATATTGTTTCAATGTGATAAAGCAATGTTCAGTGCTTCCGACCATACGGTCGAGCTAATGAAATAAGACTGTCCCATGAGGCTGTTAACCCAGCCCCTTACTATGCTGCTATGCACGCTATGCAATGGTTTTGTGTGTTTCTGTTGGAGTATGCATGCAACATGAGTGAAACTGGTGTCTGTCTCGGCAGATACATATGTAAGTCTTGCTGCAGATATTTCATGCCTTGTTGTTATCTGATTGCTACATGCAGATATACAAAGATAGAAAGGGGCGTAAGACAAGGATGTGTCTTTTCACCGGCTCTGTTCAACTTGTACAGCGAGACTATTCTGAAGTCTCTATATGTTATGCCAGCATTTGTCACCGGAGGCCACATTTTGAACAACATAAGTTACACAGATGATACAGTGCTGATTGCAGACACGGAAAGGAAACTACAAGACCCCCTACAGAAGGTAGCTGAAGAGAGTGACTAGAAAGGACTACAAATAAATGGCAAGAAAACCGAATGCATGATCATCAGCAAAAAGAGCAACCCAAAATGCCAAATACAGGTAGAGTATTATTTTTTATAATCATTTCTCCCCAAGCAATGCATTCTACTGCCACTATTGCGCGTGGGGCTACATAGGGGAAGGTAAAGATGAGGAGTGGTGAGATGTAGGAAATGTCAGAAGGAATGTGATAGATGGGTAAGGATACCGAGGATGAGGGTTGTGCAGATGGGAAGAGTGTTTGAAAGAATGGGAGCGAGTTAGTGTGTTTGGGGGTGTCTATTGACCTTACATTTACACTCCTGGAGATTGTAGCTGTAGTGGAAGCAATCATGTGAAAGGGAATTCCACAGTCGGGAAGTGCGAGAAAAGAAACTGTTGGAGTAGAAAATCAAGCAGGTACAAAAATTTAAATACCTGGGAAATGCTCTAACAGAAGACGGAAAGTTCGACACAGAGACCCGAAGGTGAATTGGCATGGCGAAGGACGCGTTCCAGAAGCTGAATAAAGTATTAAGACACAGGAAACTTTCTCTAGATTGCTATGTGATGTCAGTTCTTCGATATCGCAGTGAATGCTAGACAATATCATCAAAGATGAAGGAAAAAATTGAAGCAGCTGAAATGTGGTTCTACAGAAGGATGCTGCGGATATCATGGATCGAGCATGTGAGCCATGATGAGGTGTTGGAAAGAATGGAAACAAAAAGGAAATTAACATCGAGCATCAGGAAGAGACAACTAAAGTTCCTGGGACATCAAATGAGGAAAGGGGGTCCTGGAGAACCTGATACTAACAGGCCAGATAGAGGGGAAAAGAAATAAAGGAAAGCAGCGGGTAACATATTTGAAGTGCCTGAGCAAGTTGATGACAGAACTGAGGATGCGAGATATTACAGGAGAAAATCTGCTAAGAGCCACCAGGCATAGTGAGACGTGGAGGGCCATGATCGCCTATGTTCTGAAATGGCAAGACACACGAAGAAGAAGAGGAAGAAGCAAGAGTTGCTACCATTATTTACAGAGAAAGTCTTCGAAGCAGTTCATCTTTGTAAAGAATTAAAATATTTCTAAGGAGCTACGTCGTATATTTTAAAAACCTACTTAGAATTAAGAGAAAAGCAAGTCTTGTAAATAAAAAAAAAATCATTTGCTTAAATATTTCTACTTCAAATGTTAAATGCTAATATTCAATGGCAACCACCAAATGTAATCTTCTTACGCACTTGTTTTCTTTCTTTGCCATTGTGCACTGAGCCTCTTAAATATCAACAGCCTCAGGATAATAAAAAACATGAAATCTCTACTTACAGATACTTTTCTCTCTAAATGATGTCGTTATTATTGTCATTAAAATCTTCCATTCAAGAAGCATTGGACATTTAGTGGCGTAACTCTTGGTGCTACAGTTTATATAAATGTTTAATTTTAAAAATGTGTGTAAGGTAGGTAACTCCAATATTTCGGCATAAATTTTCGATACCTAAGTTTAAAATGAAATTTTTAAAATGAAAAAAGCATTCTTGAATACTTCATTTTAGATTTAATTAAAAGCTTAATGATTAAATTTATTATTTCATTTAATTAAGAAATTCTGGTCTATTTCAGAAAGAAATTATATTAGATTGAAATGCCCCATTTAATTTCGATTGCTTAAAATGTTCTTAAAAGCGGCCATTTTCTTAATTTTAAGAAATTTGCAAACAAACAAAAATTCATCGATTTTAAAAATACTTCAAAATATTTCTGACACTTTAAATTTGTAAAATTAGAAAATTCAAAGTTAAATTAATCTAATTTTAAAGAAATATTACTTTCTTATAGCATAAAAATAATATACAACCAGTTATTAACGATTGGTCGTGTTTATCTGATCGAACGTTTTGCGGACTGTTAAACGACGAAGCGATGACAGCTTCTACGCATGACCATAAATGCAGTTTTCATTAATCTAAGGGAAGGGACAAAACACTTAAATTAGTTAACCTTTTCGTTATAATGGCAGTTTTAGTCAACCATACATGAACATAGGGAACGTATTAAGTAAATAAAAATTATTTTTAAAATAGATGTCACCACTACGTTTAATAAATTTTGCAATTTTGAACACGTAAATTTCGTTTCTACTTAATTATTATATAACCTCCTGAGAACACCGCAATACAGATTTTACACGATTGTAAACTATTAGAAAGTATTATAATTAAAATGTAAAATAATTGAAAAAAATTCTTGTAAAAATTCATTATTCATAAAAAAAATTTCATTTCTTCAAACAAAAATTTTCTTTAATCTAATCTTATTTATAAATGGAACTTTGTCTATGTGTGCGTGTGTCTGTGTGCGTGTGTATCCATTACTTATAGACTCTGTAGCAGCTGAACCGATTTTCTTGAAAATTTCTTAGTTGTACTATAAGCGTCTGCGAGTATTCTTAGCTAGGTTTTGTGTCGAGGTACCCCCGATAAATACTGAAAATTGATAATCGAAAAAATCGGGTTATAGAAGAAGTGGTCCGATTTTAATCAAATTTGATACACTCATAGACAAAGACATAAGAAACGATATTCAGAAGTTTCAAGGTTGCAGTTCTTACAATAGTGCAGAAAATCGATATAAAAAGGCAAGATGTTTGTGTGTGTGTCGGTTTATCTGTCTGTATGTCCTTTATAGAAATTCACAATATTTATCCGATTCTCACCAAACTTCACACAAATATTCTTTAGGCTGAGTCTCCAGGACCATAGATTAGTTTTAAAGCTTTCATTACACTCGAGCAACGCCGGGTTATACTGCTAGTTTAAAAATAGATGGGACTACTATGTTTAATAATCTTTGCAATTTTGAACACGTAAATTTCGTTTCCACTTTATTTTTATATAACCTTCAGAGAACACCGCAATACAGATTTGACACGATTTTTAATTATTATAAATTATTTTAATTAAAAGGTAAAAAAATTAATAAAATTCTTGTAAAAATTAATTATTCATCAAAAGAATGTTGTTTCTTCAGACAATAATGTCCTTAATATTACTTATTTACAAAAGCAGTTGAATGGAAACTTTTCTAATTAAGTAATGTCATAGTTTTATTGGATTTATTATTTTTCAATTCAGAGCAGATTTTCATTTAGATGGCACTCAATCAGTCATCAGAATTTAGACAAACAGTTTTGTTACATGGCTCATTTCTTCAAGTAATAATGTCCTTAATATTACTTATTTACAAAAGCAATTAGAAGCTTTTCTAATTAAGTAATGTTACAGTGTCATTAGATTTATTATTTTTCAATTCAGAGCAGATTTTCATTTATATGGCACTCAGTCAGTCATCAGGATTTCGACAAACAGTTTTGTCATATGGCTCATTTCTTCAGATAATAATGTCCTTAATATTACTTATTTACAAAAGCAATTAGAAGCTTTTCTAATTAAGTAATGTCATAGTTTTATTGGATTTATTATTTTTCAATTCAGAGCAGATTTTCATTTCGATGGCACTAATTAGAAAAAAAAGTTAGGTGATTTACAATCTCCAAAACTTCTACTTGTGACAAAAAAAAAAAAACGTGTCAAGAAACACGAATGTTATGTGCAAAATTTCATAAAATTAAGTGTGTGTGCGTGTGGTGGTGGTGGCGGGAAGAGGAAACATTTAAAAAATTTACTAATATTTTCAAAAGAAAACATTTAAAAAAATAATTTCATTCATTTGTGAATAAGTCCTGAAAATTTGATTAAAATCGTACAATTGTTTGATTTTTACAAGGATTTCGAAATAAATGTGTTTTCTACAGAAAAAAACATGCAATGTTAAAAGTTAGAGAAGGCGATGATGTAAACAAAACAGGATTTTAACCAAAATTTTGAACGTGTTAGTAAAGAGTAAAAAAATTCAAAAAATAATTTTAAAATAATTTGGTCTTTCATCTTAATAATAACATGGACATTTTGAGAATAAAACTTTATTTTCGTTAAGTACGTGGCCTTTTTCATTACGCTCTGCTGTTTTCCCGCGAAATAATAAAGATACCCAGTTTAAGGTAACATTCTGGAGTAAATGATACACAAACTAACGAACTTCAAGTTGTTTCAAAAATCCACTGGAGCCAGTTTTGTTGTATGTTATTGACGAACGGTTGATCATATTAAAGGAATATTTTTATTTCTAAGTTCGTTTCAGTAATTTTCTTTTGTTAAATATATTTTTCCTTTTAAAATTCTATTTTTCAGCTTCGGTCCTTTTTTTCTATTTTTTATTTTTTTGATGCAGTTTATTTTTTTATTTCGGTATTTTTCCTTGTTTATTGAGTTGGACTTTTTACTCGGTGAAGCTTAGCCGGAAAATATAAGAGCACCCAGTCAGAATCGAACTCACTACTCAGTCGTAATTAGTCTAGCGAGACAAGCTTAGTAACCACGACAAAATGCCAAAGATTTCGTTTTGATCATCGGTATGAACCTGGAATTTTTACAAATTCAAATTTAAAATATTAAACTAACTAAAATAAGAGCTAGATAAGTTATCTTCCCCTAAACGTGAGCAGGGGAAAGGAGGAGGATCTATTCAGTCAGTCAGTTAAGTGCCTAAAAGTAAAATACTACGCCTCCTTGGCCTTATACTTTCGGCGGACCTCAAATGGAATGACTATATCGAATCCATTGCCAAATCTGCTGCTATGAAAGTCGGCTCCCTGTGCAGGGCCCGGAAGTTTTTCCCACCTGAATCTATTCTGCACATATACAAATCTACCATCCGCCCGTGTATTGAATATTGCTGCCATATCTGGTCGGGTGCCCCTGCTGCTCTCCTTGGGCTTCTTGACAAAATACAAAGGAGGATCAGTAACGTGGTTGATACTGACTTGGCAGACCAGCTGCAGCCGCTCTCTCACCGGCGTGATGTGGCTTCCCTGTGCCTCTTCTACAAGTACTTTCATGGCTACTGCTCCGATGAGCTTAGATCACTGGTGCCGCCTAAGCACGAATTTACACGAGATACTAGATTAGCAACTAGGTCCCACCCTTTTACAGTTAAACAAATAAGATGTAACCGTAAATTCTACTCCAACAGCTTCTTTTCTCGCGCTTCCCCCCTGTGGAACTCCCTTCCACAACTCTGCTTTCCCGACAGTTACAATCTCCAGGTGTTTAAATGTAGGGTCAATAGACACCTCCTATCACACTAACTCCCAATTATTCTCAGAACACTCTCATCTACCCAACCCTCATTCTCGGTATCCTTACCCACCTATCACCCACCCTCTGACATTTCCTATATTTAATCATCCTTTCTCCACTCTACGTAGCCCCCTGCGCAGTAGTGGCAGTGACATGCCTTGCTTGGGGTGAAACGCTTATAAAAAAAATCCAATGCTCCAAAACGCACATTCCGATCTCCCTGTAGGTTATCCAGATCGCTATCCACCTGAGAAAGGCCGGAGGAAACAAATGCCGAAAAGTTGGAATAAAAAAACAACGGAGATGAGAACTAAAATCCACATATAAATCGTGTAAATAATAACTGCATATATGAATTTCTATATTTTAAAATGAAATGAATTTCCTTTTTCTTTTCTTTTTTCTTTTTCTTCTAAGAGTTTAGAAGATTAAGATTCCACCAGATTAGCAACCAATAAAATGTAAACGCAAATTCTACTCCCTTAATATAAGACACTCACTAGTAGGTACATTATTATACATGTTGCCATCATTTTAGACGGCATATCGATACAAATATTTCTGACGACACAAGCTCACTCGTAAAGAATAATTTCTCGACACAACATGAACTTACATTCATTTTGTCTATGTAAGAGACTCGCTATACGTGGTTATATTTCTCTAATGTTACATTTTTCTAGGTCTTGAATTCAGAGCAATCTTTTTCCCTTTCGGGATATGGACGATCATGTCTCTGCATTATTCCATTCTTTAGTGTCAGTGAGTTGTCCTAATTTCTTGGGAAAGATAGTGAAGTAGTTTCGCGTTGACTTGATTTAAAGCAGTATCTATCTCCCTGTGTCTCTTCTACAAATACTTTCACGGCTTCTGCTCTGATGAACTTAGCTCACTGGTACCCCCTATGTATGAATTTCCTCATGCCACAAGATTAACACCTAGGTCCCACCCTTTTACAGCGACACCGATAAATTGTAAACGCAAATTCTACTCCAATAGCTTCTTTTCTCGCGCTCCCCGCCTGTGGAATTCCCTTCCATTTACTTGCTTTCTCGACAGTTACAATCTAAAAGAATTTAAAGGTGAAGTCAATAGTCATCTCTTATCTCACTAACCTGCATCCTCTCTCTCTCTCTCTCTCTCTCTCTCATGCTCTTTTCTCCGTCCACTCCACTCTCATCAGTATTCTCATCCTTCTCTTACCCACTTCCTGACACGCCCTATAACCTGTCACTTTTTCTCATAACTTTCCTCCAGTGGTAGTAAAATGCTTGCTTGGGGCGATATGATTATTACAAAAAAGCTTAAATTGTATAGAAAATGTCTACTAGAATAGAATTACACCAGTTTTCGTTGAAAAAAATCAATTTTACTCAGAACAGTTAGAAAGGTGGACCACTCTTGCTTGACTGCGTAAAACCATACGTCGCAATGCGAACGTAAATTAAGACTTCACCCAGTTCTAGAGAATAAAATAATCAATTCTACTCTGAACAGTTAGAAAGGTGGACCACTCTTGCGTGACTGCGTAAAACCATACGTCGCAAAGCGAACGTAAATAAAGACTTCACCCAGTTCTAGAGAATAAAATGATCAATTTTACTCTGAACAGTTAGAAATGTGGACCACTCTTGCTTGACTACGTAAAACCATACGTCGCAAAGCGAACGTAAATAAAGACTTCACCCAGTTCTAGAGAATAAAATGATCAATTTTACTCTGAACAGTTAGAAATGTGGACCACTCTTGCTTGACTACGTAAAACCATACGTCGCAAAGCGAACGTAAATAAAGACTTCACCCAGTTCTAGAGAATAAAGTGATCGAGGTGCACTGATGATGATGTTGATGTACCTCATCATCATTATTAATACCGTTGTTCTTCCCCTTTTAGACGACAGTAAAAATAAATGTTCAGTTAATTATTGTCGAATGTTTCTTGAATGGAAACCGTTATTTTTACAATTACCATAATGTTATGAGATTTTATTAGTTATAGCTATTCGTCTGCCTAATAATTTTTATGGTAAAATAAGTTCTTTACTCGGCACATAATTTTTATTAGAGTAAAAAAATGCCAGGAAGCAACTATCAAATAAGTTTTGCTAAATAACAAAAAAAAAAAAAGAAAGAAAAGAAATTGAAGCCTTGCAACAGCAGCAACAACTAAAATGGAGAGCATATGTAACCAGACGAGAAAATAATGATATAAGCAGAATCTTATCTTTCCACATTCAGTCAGTTACCATACGTGAAACACGCTTGGGCGATCATGCCTCGAAAGAGACATGACTGACTGGGCAGAAGATTATCCCGCAGTAGGTTGCCATTGCTTTCTGCGGTAGACTGGTTGCCGACCAAGGCTATAGAACCCAATCTGTCCTGTTATTTAACTCATAGCTAAAAGGGGAAGAGCTGTATTATATTACTATGTAGTAATTAGTGGGTGATCAGTTTATTACTTCATAACAATATAAAACTGATCCCCCAATTTATGACCAGTTGAAGCCTTAATCATACTTTCAACTATTATATTCAGTCAGTCAGTTAAGTGCCATACGTGAAACACGCTTGGGCGATCATGCCTCGAAAGAGACATGACTGACTGGGCAGAAGATTATCCCGCAGTAGGTTGCCATTGCTTTCTGCGGTAGACTGGTTGCCGACCAAGGCTATAGAACCCAATCTGTCCTGTTATTTAACTCATAGCTAAAAGGGGAAGAGCTGTATTATATTACTATGTAGTAATTAGTGGGTGATCAGTTTATTACTTCATAACAATATAAAACTGATCCCCCAATTTATGACCAGTTGAAGCCTTAATCATACTTTCAACTATTATATTCAGTCAGTCAGTTAAGTGCCATACGTGAAACACGCTTGGGCGATCATGCCTCGAAAGAGACATGACTGACTGGGCAGAAGATTATCCCGCAGTAGGTTGCCATTGCTTTCTGCGGTAGACTGGTTGCCGACCAAGGCTATAGAACCCAATCTGTCCTGTTATTTAACTCATAGCTAAAAGGGGAAGAGCTGTATTATATTACTATGTAGTAATTAGTGGGTGATCAGTTTATTACTTCATAACAATATAAAACTGATCCCCCAATTTATGACCAGTTGAAGCCTTAATCATACTTTCAACTATTATATTCAGTCAGTCAGTTAAGTGCCATACGTGAAACACGCTTGGGCGATCATGCCTCGAAAGAGACATGACTGACTGGGCAGAAGATTATCCCGCAGGAGGTTGCCATTGCTTTCTGCGGTAGACTGGTTGCCGACCAAGGCTATAGAACCCAATCTGTCCTGTTATTTAACTCATAGCTAAAAGGGGAAGAGCTGTATTATATTACTATGTAGTAATTAGTGGGTGATCAGTTTATTACTTCATAACAATATAAAACTGATCCCCCAATTTATGACCAGTTGAAGCCTTAATCATACTTTCAACTATTATATTCAGTCAGTCAGTTAAGTGCCATACGTGAAACACGCTTGGGCGATCAGGCCTCGAAAGAGACATGACTGACTGGGCAGAAGATTATCCTGCAGTAGGTTGCCATTGCTTTCTGCGGTGAACGGTTGCCGACCAAGGCTATAGAACCCAATCTGTCCTGTTATTTAACTCATAGCTAAAAGGGGAAGAGCTGTATTATATTGCTATGTAGTAATTAGTGGTGTTGATTTATTACTTCATAACAATATAAAACTGATCCCCAATTTATGACCAGTTGAAGCCTTAATCATACTTTCAACTATTATATTCAGTCAGTCAGTTAAGTACTTAAAGCCCACGTATTGAAACACGCTTGGGCGATCATCCCTCGAAAGAGACATGACTGACTGGGCCAAGGGAATTATCCTGCAGTAGGTTGCCATTGCTTTCTGCGGTGGCCTGGTTGCCGACCAAGGCTATAGAACCCAATCTGTCCTGTTGTTAACTCATGGCTAAGGGAAGAGCTGTATTATATTACTATGTGGTAATTAGTGGGTGATCGGTTTATTACTTCATAACAATATAAAACTGATCCCCAATTTATATGAACCAGTTGAAGCCTTAATCATACTTTCAACTATTATATTCAGTCAGTCAGTTAAGTGCCATACGTGAAACACGCTTGGGCGATCATGCCTCGAAAGAGACATGACTGACTGGGCCAATTATCCTGCAGTAGGTTGCCATTGCTTTCTGCGGTAGACTGGTTGCCGACCAAGGCTATAGAACCCAATCTGTCCTGTTATTTAACTCATAGCTAGAAAGGGGAAGAGCTGTATTATATTACTATGTAGTAATTAGTGGGTGATCAGTTTATTACTTCATAACAATAAAACTGATCCCCAATTTATGACCAGTTGAAGCCTTAATCATACTTTCAACTATTATATTCAGTCAGTCAGTTAAGTGCCATACGTGAAACACGCTTGGGCGATCATGCCTCGAAAGAGACATGACTGACTGAACATATCCCGCGGAGGTTGCCATTGCTTTCTGCGTGGGCCCCAGTTTGCCGACCAAGGCTGCTAGAACCCAATCTGTCCTGTTATTTAACTCATAGCTAAAGAGGAAAGGCTGTATTATATTACTATGTAATTAATTTGATGATCAGTTTATTACTTCATAACAATATAAAACTGATCCCAATTTATGACCAGTTGAAGCCTTAATCATGCTCAGCTATTATATTCAGTCAGTCAGTTAAGTGCCATACGTGAAACACGCTTGGGCGATCTGTACCTCGAAAAAGAGACATGACTGACTGGGCGAAGATTATCCGCAGGAGGTTGCCATTGCTTTTGCGGTAGACTGGTTTGCCGACCAAGGCTATAGAACCCAATGTCCTGTTATTTAACTCATAGCTAAGGGAAGAGCTGTATTATATTACTATGTAGTAATTGCAGTGGCGTTGATCAGTTTATTACTTCATAACAATATAAAACCTGATCCCCAATTTATGACCAGTTGAAGCCTTAATCATACTTTCAACTATTATATTCAGTCAGTCAGTTAAGTGCCATACGTGAAACACGCTTGGGCGATCATGCCTCGAAAGAGACATGACTGACTGAGCAGAAGATTATCCCACAGGGAGGTTGCCATTGCTTTCTGCGGTAGACTGGTTACCGACCAAGGCTATAGAACCCAATCTGTCCTGTTATTTAACTCATAGCTAAAAGGGGAAGAGCTGTATTATATTACTATGTAGTAATTAGTGGGTGATCAGTTTATTACTTCATAACAATATAAAACCAGTCCCCCAATTTATGACAGTTGAAGCCTTAATCATACTTTCCTTTGTATATTCAGTCAGTGTTGATTAAGTACCATACGTGATACACACCTCATTAATCATGCCTGAAAAGAGACATGACTGACTGGGCAGAAGGATTATCCTGCAGTAGGTTGCCATTGCTTTCTGCGGTGACTGGTTGTCGACCAAGGCTATAGAACCCAATCTGTCCTGTTATTTAACTCATAGCTAAAAGGGGAAGAGCTGTATTAATATTACTTGGTAGTAATTAGTGGGTGATCAGTTTTATTACTTCATAACAATATAAAACCTGATCCCACCTCAGTGACCAGTTGAAGCCCTTAATCATACTTTCAACTATTATATTCAGTCAGTCAGTTAAGTGCCATACGTGAAACACGCTTGGGCGATCATGCCTCGAAAAGAGACATGACTGACTGGATAAAGATTATCCCGCAGCAGGTTGCCATTGCTTTCTGCGGTAGACTGGTTGCCGACCAAGGCTATAGAACCTCAATCTGTCCTGTTATTTAACTCATAGCTAAAAGGGGAAGAGCTGTATTATATTACTATGTAGGTAATTAGTGGGTGATCAGTTTATTACCTACAACAATATAAAACTGATCCCCTAATTTATGACCAGTTGAAGCCTTAATCATACTTTCAACTATTATATTCAGTCAGTCAGTTAAGCGCCATACGTGAAAACACGCTTAAGCATCATGCTCGAAAAGAGACATGACTGACTGGGCTGAAGATTATCCCGCAGTAGGTTGCCATTGCTTTCTGCGGTAGACTGGTTGCCGACCAAGGCTAGAACCCAATCTGTCCTGTTATTTAACTCATAGCTAAAAAGGGAAGAGCTGGTATTATATTACTTGCGGGGTAATTAGTGGGTGATCAGTTTATTATCATAACAATATAAAACTGATCCCTAATTTATGACCAGTTGAAGCCTTAATCATACTTTCAACTATTATATTCAGTCAGTCAGTTAAGTGCCGTGAAACACGCTTAAGTGATCATGCTCGAAAAGAGACATGACTGACTGGATAAAGATTATCCCGCAGCAGGTTGCTAATGTTGCGGTAGACTGGTTGCCGACCAAGGCTATAGAACCCAATCTGTCCTGTTATTTAACTCATAGCTAAAAAGGGAAGAGCTGTATTATATTACTATGTAGTAATTAGTGGGTGATCAGTTTATTACTTCACAACAATATAAAACTGATCCCCCAATTCTATGACCAGTTGAAGCCTTAATACATTTTCAACTATTATATTCAGTCAGTCAGTTAAGTGCCATACGTGAAACACGCTTGGGCGATCATGTCTGGAAAGAGACATGACTGACTGGGTTGAAGCATTATCCCGCAGTAGGTTGCATATTGTTTTCTGCGGTAGACTGGTTGGTTTAATTTATATTATAGAACCCAATCTGTCCTGTTATTTGAACTCATAGCTAAAAGGGGAAGAGCTGTATTATATTACTATGTAAAATTAGTGGGTGATCAGTTTATTACTTCATAACAATATAAAACTGATCCCAATTTATGACCAGTTGAAGCCTTAATCATACTTTCTTCAACTATTATATTCAGTCAGTCAGTTAAGTGCCATATGTGAAACACGCTTGGGCGATCATGCCTCGAAAGAGACATGACTGACTGGGCAGAAGATTATCCCGCAGTAGGTTGCCATTGCTTTCTGCGGTAGACTGGTTGCCGACCAAGGCTATAGAACCCAATCTGTCCTGTTATTTAACTCATAGCTAAAAGGGGAAGAGCTGTATTATATTACTATGTAGTAATTAGTGGGTGATCAGTTTATTACTTCATAACAATATAAAACTGATCCCCCAATTTATGACCAGTTGAAGCCTTAATCATACTTTCAACTATTATATTCAGTCAGTCAGTTAAGTGCCATACGTGAAACACGCTTGGGCGATCATGCCTCGAAAGAGACATGACTGACTGGGCTGAAGATTATCCCGCAGTAGGTTGCCATTGCTTTCTGCGGTAGACTGGTTGCCGACCAAGGCTATAGAACCCAATCTGTCCTGTTATTTAACTCATAGCTAAAAGGGGAAGAGCTGTATTATATTACTATGTAGTAATTAGTGGGTGATCAGTTTATTACTTCATAACAATATAAAACTGATCCCCCAATTTATGACCAGTTGAAGCCTTAATCATACTTTCAACTATTATATTCAGTCAGTCAGTTAAGTGCCATACGTGATACACGCCTGGGCGATCATGCCTCGAAAGAGACATGACTGACTGGGCAGAAGATTATCCCGCAGTAGGTTGCCATTGCTTTCTGCGGTAGACTGGTTGCCGACCAAGGCTATAGAACCCAATCTGTCCTGTTATTTAACTCATAGCTAAAAGGGGAAGAGCTGTATTATATTACTATGTAGTAATTAGTGGGTGATCAGTTTATTACTTCATAACAATATAAAACTGATCCCCCAATTTATGACCAGTTGAAGCCTTAATCATACTTTCAACTATTATATTCAGTCAGTCAGTTAAGTGCCATACGTGAAACACGCTTGGGCGATCATGCCTCGAAAGAGACATGACTGACTGGGCTGAAGATTATCCCGCAGTAGGTTGCCATTGCTTTCTGCGGTAGACTGGTTGCCGACCAAGGCTATAGAACCCAATCTGTCCTGTTATTTAACTCATAGCTAAAAGGGGAAGAGCTGTATTATATTACTATGTAGTAATTAGTGGGTGATCAGTTTATTACTTCATAACAATATAAAACTGATCCCCCAATTTATGACCAGTTGAAGCCTTAATCATACTTTCAACTATTATATTCAGTCAGTCAGTTAAGTGCCATATGTGAAACACGCTTGGGCGATCATGCCTCGAAAGGAACGCGGCTGACTGAGCAGAAGATTATCCCGCAGTAGGTTGCCATTGCTTTTCTGCGGTAGACTGGTTGCCGACCAAGTGTATAGAACCCAATCTGTCCTGTTATTTAACTCATAGCTAAAGAGGGAAGAGCTGTATTGTATTACTATGTAGTAATTAGTGGGTGATCAGTTTATTACTTCATAACAATATAAAACTGATCCCCCAATTTATGACCAGTTGAAGCCTTAATCATACTTTCAACTATTATATTCAGTCAGTCAGTTAAGTGCCATACGTGAAACACGCTTGGGCGATCATGCCTCGAGAACGACACGACTGGTGATTATCCCCGCAGTGATGCACTGGGTTTGCGGTGGACTGGTCTGCCGACCCAAACTGGAATTAATCTGTCTGTTGTTTAACTCATAGTAAAGGGAAGAGCGCGTTATATTTTAACCATAACAGTAATTAGTGGATCGTTGTTTTCATGAAAAATATAAAACCCCAGTCCCCCGTTTGTCCAGTTGAAGCTTATCTCATACTTTCCTTCAACATATTCAGTCAGTAAGTTAAGTGCCATACGTGAAACACGCTTGGGCGATCATGCCTCGAGACATGACTGACTGAGCTGAAGATTGGCGCAGGAGGTTGCCATTGCTTTCTGCGGTAGACTGGTTGCCGACCAAAGCTATAAGACAATCTCTGTCCTGTTATTTAACTCATAGCTAAAAGGAGAAGAGCTGTATTATATTACTATGTATTAATTAGTAGGTGATCAGTTTATTACTTCACTTAACAATATGACAGTCCCAATTTACTATAACCAGTTAACGACCTTAATCATACTTTCAACTATTATATTCAGTCAGTCAGTTAAGTGCCATACGTGAAACACGCTTGGGCGATCATGCCTCGAAAGAGACATGGCCTGACTGAGCAGAATTATCCCGCAGGAGGTTGCCATTGCTTTCTGCGGTAGACTGATTGTAGGCCAAGGCTATAGAACCCAATCTGTCCTGTTATTTAACTCACATAGCTAAAAAGGGGAAGAGCTGTATTATATTACTATGTAGTAATTAGTGGGTGATCAGTTTATTACTTCATAACTTTGTATAAAACTGATCCCCCAATTTGCCTGTTCAGTTGAAACCTTAATCATACTCAACTATTATATTCAGTGAGTCAGTTAGAGGGTACCGCTTCGTGAAACACGCTTGGGCGATCATGCCTCGAAAGAGACATGACTGACTGGATAAAAGATTATCCCACAGCAGGTTGCCATTGCTTTCTGCGCTAGACTGGTTGCCGACCAAGGCTATAGAACCCAATCTGTCCTGTTATTTAACTCATAGCTAAAAGGGGAAGAGCTGTATTATATTACTATGTAGTAATTAGTGGGTGATCAGTTTATTACTTCATAACAATATAAAACTGATCCCCCAATTTATGACCAGTTGAAGCCTTAATCATACTTTCAACTATTATATTCAGTCAGTCAGTTAAGTGCCATACGTGAAACACGCTTGGGCGATCATGCCTCGAAAGAGACATGACTGACTGGGCAGAAGATTATCCCGCAGTAGGTTGCCATTGCTTTCTGCGGTAGACTGGTTGCCGACCAAGGCTATAGAACCCAATCTGTCCTGTTATTTAACTCATAGCTAAAAGGGGAAGAGCTGTATTATATTACTATGTAGTAATTAGTGGGTGATCAGTTTATTACTTCATAACAATATAAAACTGATCCCCCAATTTATGACCAGTTGAAGCCTTAATCATACTTTCAACTATTATATTCAGTCAGTCAGTTAAGTGCCATACGTGAAACACGCTTGGGCGATCATGCCTCGAAAGAGACATGACTGACTGGGCAGAAGATTATCCCGCAGTAGGTTGCCATTGCTTTCTGCGGTAGACTGGTTGCCGACCAAGGCTATAGAACCCAATCTGTCCTGTTATTTAACTCATAGCTAAAAGGGGAAGAGCTGTATTATATTACTATGTAGTAATTAGTGGGTGATCAGTTTATTACTTCATAACAATATAAAACTGATCCCCCAATTTATGACCAGTTGAAGCCTTAATCATACTTTCAACTATTATATTCAGTCAGTCAGTTAAGTGCCATACGTGATACACGCTTGGGCGATCATGCCTCGAAAGAGACATGACTGACTGGGCAGAAGATTATCCCGCAGTAGGTTGCCATTGCTTTCTGCGGTAGACTGGTTGCCGACCAAGGCTATAGAACCCAATCTGTCCTGTTATTTAACTCATAGCTAAAAGGGGAAGAGCTGTATTATATTACTATGTAGTAATTAGTGGGTGATCAGTTTATTACTTCATAACAATATAAAACTGATCCCCCAATTTATGACCAGTTGAAGCCTTAATCATACTTTCAACTATTATATTCAGTCAGTCAGTTAAGTGCCATACGTGATACACACCTGGGCGATCATGCCTCGAAAGAGACATGACTGACTGGGCAGAAGATTATCCCGCAGTAGGTTGCCATTGCTTTCTGCGGTAGACTGGTTGCCGACCAAGGCTATAGAACCCAATCTGTCCTGTTATTTAACTCATAGCTAAAAGGGGAAGAGCTGTATTATATTACTATGTAGTAATTAGTGGGTGATCAGTTTATTACTTCATAACAATATAAAACTGATCCCCCAATTTATGACCAGTTGAAGCCTTAATCATACTTTCAACTATTATATTCAGTCAGTCAGTTAAGTGCCATACGTGATACACGCTTGGGCGATCATGCCTCGAAAGAGACATGACTGACTGGGCAGAAGATTATCCCGCAGTAGGTTGCCATTGCTTTCTGCGGTAGACTGGTTGCCGACCAAGGCTATAGAACCCAATCTGTCCTGTTATTTAACTCATAGCTAAAAGGGGAAGAGCTGTATTATATTACTATGTAGTAATTAGTGGGTGATCAGTTTATTACTTCATAACAATATAAAACTGATCCCCCAATTTATGACCAGTTGAAGCCTTAATCATACTTTCAACTATTATATTCATTCAGTCAGTTAAGTGCCATACGTGAAACACGCTTGGGCGATCATGCCTCGAAAGAGACATGACTGACTGGGCAGAAGATTATCCCGCAGTAGGTTGCCATTGCTTTCTGCGGTAGACTGGTTGCCGACCAAGGCTATAGAACCCAATCTGTCCTGTTATTTAACTCATAGCTAAAAGGGGAAGAGCTGTATTATATTACTATGTAGTAATTAGTGGGTGATCAGTTTATTACTTCATAACAATATAAAACTGATCCCCCAATTTATGACCAGTTGAAGCCTTAATCATACTTTCAACTATTATATTCAGTCAGTCAGTTAAGTGCCATATGTGAAACACGCTTGGGCGATCATGCCTCGAAAGAGACATGACTGACTGGGCAGAAGATTATCCCGCAGTAGGTTGCCATTGCTTTCTGCGGTAGACTGGTTGCCGACCAAGGCTATAGAACCCAATCTGTCCTGTTATTTAACTCATAGCTAAAAGGGGAAGAGCTGTATTATATTACTATGTAGTAATTAGTGGGTGATCAGTTTATTACTTCATAACAATATAAAACTGATCCCCCAATTTATGACCAGTTGAAGCCTTAATCATACTTTCAACTATTATATTCAGTCAGTCAGTTAAGTGCCATACGTGAAACACGCTTGGGCGATCATGCCTCGAAAGAGACATGACTGACTGGGCAGAAGATTATCCCGCAGTAGGTTGCCATTGCTTTCTGCGGTAGACTGGTTGCCGACCAAGGCTATAGAACCCAATCTGTCCTGTTATTTAACTCATAGCTAAAAGGGGAAGAGCTGTATTATATTACTATGTAGTAATTAGTGGGTGATCAGTTTATTACTTCATAACAATATAAAACTGATCCCCCAATTTATGACCAGTTGAAGCCTTAATCATACTTTCAACTATTATATTCAGTCAGTCAGTTAAGTGCCATACGTGAAACACGCTTGGGCGATCATGCCTCGAAAGAGACATGACTGACTGGGCAGAAGATTATCCCGCAGTAGGTTGCCATTGCTTTCTGCGGTAGACTGGTTGCCGACCAAGGCTATAGAACCCAATCTGTCCTGTTATTTAACTCATAGCTAAAAGGGGAAGAGCTGTATTATATTACTATGTAGTAATTAGTGGGTGATCAGTTTATTACTTCATAACAATATAAAACTGATCCCCCAATTTATGACCAGTTGAAGCCTTAATCATACTTTCAACTATTATATTCAGTCAGTCAGTTAAGTGCCATACGTGAAACACGCTTGGGCGATCATGCCTCGAAAGAGACATGACTGACTGGGCAGAAGATTATCCCGCAGTAGGTTGCCATTGCTTTCTGCGGTAGACTGGTTGCCGACCAAGGCTATAGAACCCAATCTGTCCTGTTATTTAACTCATAGCTAAAAGGGGAAGAGCTGTATTATATTACTATGTAGTAATTAGTGGGTGATCAGTTTATTACTTCATAACAATATAAAACTGATCCCCCAATTTATGACCAGTTGAAGCCTTAATCATACTTTCAACTATTATATTCAGTCAGTCAGTTAAGTGCCATACGTGATACACACCTGGGCGATCATGCCTCGAAAGAGACATGACTGACTGGGGCAGAAAGATTATCCGCAGTAGGTTGCCATTGCTTTCTGCAGTAGACTGATTGTCCGACCAAGGCTATGAAACCCAATCTGTCTGTTATTTAACTCATAGCTAAAAGGGGAAGAGCTGTATTATATTACTATGTAGTAATTAGTGGGTGATCAGTTTATTACTTCATAACAATATAAAACTGATCCCCAATTTATGACCAGTTAGTGTAATCATACTTTCAACTATTATATTCAGTCAGTCAGTTAAGTGCCATACGTGAAACACGCTTGGGCAGTCATGCCTCGAAAGAGACATGACTGACAAGCAGAAGATTATCCACTGATAGTTTGCCATTGCTTTCTGCGGTGAACTGGTTGCCGACCAAGGCTATAGGTTTCAATCATCACTGTTATTTAACTCATAGCTAAAAAGGGGAAGAGCTGTATTATATTACTATGTAGTAATTAGTGGGTGATCAGTTTGTTACTTCATAACAATATAAAACTGATCCCCAATTTTATGACCGGTTGACAGCAATCATACTTTCAACTATTATATTCAGTCAGTCAGTTAAGTACCATACGTGATACACGCTTGGGCAATCATATAAGAAAAGAGACATGACTGACTGAGCTGAGTATCCTGATGAGTTGCCATTGCTTTCTGCGGTAGACAGATTGTGACAAGGCTATAGAACCCAATCTGTCCTGTTATTTAACTCATAGCTAAAAAGAGAAGAGCTGTATTATATTACTATGTAGCTAATTAGTGGGTGATCAGTTTATTACTTCATAACAATATAAAACAGTCCCCCAATTTATGACCAGTTGAAGCCTTAATCATACTTTCCAACTATTATATTCAGTCAGTCGGTTAAGTGCATACGTGATACGCTTGGGCGATCGTACCTCGAAAGAGACGCTTGCATGACGGCTGAGCTGAAAAATATCCCGCAATGAAGTTGCCATTGCTTTCTGCGGTGGACTGGTTGCCGACCAAGGCTATAGAACCCAATCTGTCCTGTTATTTAACTCATAGCTAAAAGGGGAAGAGCTGTATTATATTACTATGTAGTAATTAGTGGGTGATCAGTTTATTACTTCATAATAATATAAAAACTGATCCCAATTTATGACCAGTTGAAGCCTTAATCATACTTTCAACTGTATATTCAGTCAGTCAGTTAAGTGCCATATGATACACGCCTGGGCGATCATGCCTCGAAAGAGACATGACTGACTGGGCTGAAGATTATCCCGCAATGGATTGCCATTGCTTTCTGCAGTAGACTGGTTGCCAAACCAAGGCTATAGAACCCAATCTGTCCTGTTATTTAACTCATGGCTAAAAAGGGAAGAGCTGTATTATATTACTATACTTATTAATTAGTGGGTGATCTGTTTATTACTTCATAACAATATAAAACTGATCCCCCAATTTATGACCAGTTGAAGCCTTAATCATACTTTCAACTATTATATTCAGTCAGTCAGTTAAGTGCCATACGTGATACACGCCTGGGCGATCATGCCTCGAAAGAGACATGACTGACTGGGCAGAAGATTATCCCGCAGTAGGTTGCCATTGCTTTCTGCGCTAGACTGGTTGCCGACCAAGGCTATAGAACCCAATCTGTCCTGTTATTTAACTCATAGCTAAAAGGGGAAGAGCTGTATTATATTACTATGTAGTAATTAGTGGGTGATCAGTTTATTACTTCATAACAATATAAAACTGATCCCCCAATTTATGACCAGTTGAAGCCTTAATCATACTTTCAACTATTATATTCAGTCAGTCAGTTAAGTGCCATACGTGATACACGCTTGGGCGATCATGCCTCGAAAGAGACATGACTGACTGGGCAGAAGATTATCCCTCCTGTAGGTTGCCATTGCTTTCTGCGGTAGACTGGTTGCCGACCAAGGCTATAGAACCCAATCTGTCCTGTTATTTAACTCATAGCTAAAAGGGGAAGAGCTGTATTATATTACTATGTAGTAATTAGTGGGTGATCAGTTTATTACTTCATAACAATATAAAACTGATCCCCCAATTTATGACCAGTTGAAGCCTTAATCATACTTTCAACTATTATATTCAGTCAGTCAGTTAAGTGCCATATGTGAAACACGCTTGGGCGATCATGCCCCTCGAAAGAGACATGACTGACTGGGCAGAAGATTATCCCGCAGTAGGTTGCCATTGCTTTCTGCGGTAGACTGGTTGCCGACCAAGGTTATAGAACCCAATCTGTCCTGTTATTTAACTCATAGGCTAAAAGGGGAAGAGCTGTATTATATTACTATGTGGTAATTAGTGGGTGATCAGTTTATTACTTCATAACAATATAAAACTGATCCCCTAATTTATGAATTCAAAGTTGAAGCCTTAATCATACTTTCAACTATTATATTCAGTCAGTCAGTTAAGTGCCATACGTGAAACACGCTTTAGCGATCATGCTCGAAAGAGCATATGACTGACTGGGCAGAAGATTATCCCGCAGTAGGTTGCCATTGCTTGGTGGCAGACTTGGTTGCCGACTATGTCATAGAACCCAATCTGTCCTGTTATTTAACTCATAGCTAAAAGGGGAAGAGCTGTATTATATTACTATGTAGAGCTAGTGGGTGATCAGTTTATTACTTCATAACAATATAAAACTGATCCCCCAATTTACAATTCAGTTGAAGCCTTAATCATACTTTCAACTATTATATTCAGTCAGTCAGTTAAGTGCTATACGTGATACACGCTTAAGGATCATGCCCGAAAGAGACATGACTGACTGGGCAGAAGATTATCCTGCAGTAGGTTGTCATTGCTTTCTGCGCTAGACTGCCGACCAAGGCTATAGAACCCAATCTGTCCTGTTATTTAACTCATAGCTAAAAGGGGAAGAGCTGCTGTATTATATTACTATGTAGTAATTAGTGGGTGATCAGTTTATTACTTCATAACAATATAAAACTGATCCCCCACTTATGACCAGTTGAAGCCTTAATCATACTTAACTATTAGTTCAGTCAGTCAGTTAAGTGCCATACGTGATACACGCTTGGGCGATCATGCCTCGAAAGAGACATGACTGACTGGGCAGAAGATTATCCCGCAGTAGGCCATTGCTTTCTGCGGTAGACTGGTTGCCGACCAAGGCTATAGAACCCAATCTGTCCCGTTATTTAACTCATAGCTAAAAAGGAAGAGCTGTATTATATTACTATGCAGGGGAATAGTGGTGATCAGTTTATTATTTGTATCAATAGTAAAACTGATCCCCCAATTTATGACCAGCTGAAGCCTTAATCATACTTTCAACTATTATATTCAGTCAGCTTCAAGCTAAGTGCCATTCGTGAAACACGCTTGGGCGATCATGTCTAGAAAGAGACATGACTGACTGGGCAGAAGATTATCCCGCAAGTAGGTTGCCATTGCTTTCTGCGGTGACTCTGGTTGTTGACCAAGGCTATAGAACTCCAATCTGTCCTGCTATTTAACTCATATAAAAGGGGAAGAGCTGTATTATATTACTATGTAGTAATTAGTGGCGATCTGTTTATTACTTCATAACAATATAAAACTGATCCCCCAATTTATGACCAGTTGAAGCCTTAATCATACTTTCAACTATTATATTCAGTCAGTCAGTTAAGTGCCATACGTGATACACGCCTGGGCGATCATGCCTCGAAAGAGACATGACTGACTGGGCAGAAGATTATCCCGCAGTAGGTTGCCATTGCTTTCTGCGCTAGACTGGTTGCCGACCAAGGCTATAGAACCCAATCTGTCCTGTTATTTAACTCATAGCTAAAAGGGGAAGAGCTGTATTATATTACTATGTAGTAATTAGTGGGTGATCAGTTTATTACTTCATAACAATATAAAACTGATCCCCCAATTTATGACCAGTTGAAGCCTTAATCATACTTTCAACTATTATATTCAGTCAGTCAGTTAAGTGCCATACGTGATACACGCTTGGGCGATCATGCCTCGAAAGAGACATGACTGACTGGGCAGAAGATTATCCCTCCTGTAGGTTGCCATTGCTTTCTGCGGTAGACTGGTTGCCGACCAAGGCTATAGAACCCAATCTGTCCTGTTATTTAACTCATAGCTAAAAGGGGAAGAGCTGTATTATATTACTATGTAGTAATTAGTGGGTGATCAGTTTATTACTTCATAACAATATAAAACTGATCCACAATTACATGAAATGATTGGTACCAATCGCTTTTCTTCAATGTATTCAGTCAGTCAGTTAAGTGCCATGCGTGAAACACGCTTGGGCGATCATGCCTCGAAAGAGACGCGATACTGACTGGGCAGAAGATTATCCTGCAGTAGGTTGTCATTGCTTTCTGCGCTAGACTGGTTGCCGACCAAGGCTATAGAACCCAATCTGTCCTGTTGTTTAACTCATAGCTAAAAGGGGAAGAAGCTGTATTATATTACTATGTGCGATAATTGGGTGATCGTTTTTATTACTTCATACCAATATAAACTGATCCCCAATTTATGACCAGTTGAAGCCTTAATCATACTTTCAACTGTTATGTTCGGTCAGTCAGTTAAAATTGCCGTGAAACACGCTTGAGCGATCATACTCGAAGGAACGTGACTGACTGGGCAGAAAATTATCCGCAGTGATTTACATTGCTGCTGCAGTAGCTGATTTGCCGACCAAGGCTATGAACAATCTATGTATTATTTAACTCATAGCTAAAAGGGGAAGAGCTATTATATTACTATGTAGTAATTAGTGGGTGATCAGTTTATTACTTCATAACAATATAAAACGGTCCCCCAATTTATGACCAGTTGAAGCCTTAATCATACTTTCAACTATTATATTCAGTCAGTCAGTTAAGTGCCATACGTGATGCGCTTGGGCGATCATGCCTCGAAAGAGACATGACTGACTGGGCAGAATATCCTGCAGTAGGTTGTCATTGCTTTCTGCGCTAGACTGGTTGCCGACCAAGGCTATAGACAATCTGTCCTGTTCTTCAACTCATGGCCCAAGGGAAGAGCTGTATTATAACCACTAACCGTATTAGTGGGTGATCAGTTTATTACTTCATAACAATATAAAACTGATCCCCCAATTTATGACCAGTTGAAGCCTTAATCATACTTTCAACTATTATATTCAGTCAGTCAGTTAAGTGCCATATGATACGCTTGGGCGATCGTACCTCGAAAGACATGACTGACTGGGCAGAAAGGTATCCCGCAGTAGGTTGCCATTGCTTTCTGCGGTAGACTGGTTGCCGACCAAGGCTATAAACCCAATCTGTCCTGTTATTTAACTCATAGCTAAAAGGGGGAAGAGCTGTATTATATTACTATGTAGTAATTAGTGGGTGATCAGTTTATTACTTCATAACAATATAAAACTGATCCCCCAATTTATGACCAGCTGAAGCCTTAATCATACTTTCAACTATTATATTCAGTCAGTCAGTTAAGTGCCATTCGTGAAACACGCTTGGGCGATCATGTCTAGAAAGAGACATGACTGACTAGGCAGATATCCCGCAGTAGGTTGCCATTGCTTTCTGCGGTAGACTGGTTGCCGACCAAGGCTATAGAACCCAATCTGTCCTGTTATTTAACTCATAGCTAAAGGGGAAGAGCTGTATTATATTACTATGTAGTAATTAGTGGGTGATCAGTTTATTACTTCATAACAATATAAAGCGGTCCCCCAATTGCATGACCAGTTGAAGCCTTAATCATACTTTCAACTATTATATTCAGTCAGTCAGTTAAGTGCCATGCATGAAACACGCTTGGGCGATCATGCCTCGAAAGAGACATGACTGACTGAGCAGAAGATTATCCCGCAGTAGGTTGCCATTGCTTTCTGCGGTAGACTGGTTGCCGACCAAGGCTATATAGAACCCAATCTGTCCTGTTATTTAACTCATAGCTAAAAGGGGAAGAGCTGTATTATATTACTATGTAGTAATTAGTGGGTGATCAGTTTATTACTACATAACAATATAAAACTGATCCCCCAATTTATGACCAGTTAAACCTTAATCATACTTTCAACTATTATATTCAGTCAGTCAGTTAAGTGCCATGCGTGATACACGCTTGGGCGATCATGCCTCGAAAGAGACATGACTGACTGGGCAGAGATTATCCACTGATGGTTGCCATTGCTTTCTGCGGTAGACCAGTTGCAAACCAAGGCTATAGAGACAATCTGTCCTGTTATTTAACTCATAGCTAAAAAGGGGAAGAGCTGTATTATATTACTATGTAGTAATTAGTGGGTGATCTGTTTATTACTTCATAACAATATAAAACTGATCCCCCAATTTATGACCAGTTGAAGCCTTAATCATACTTTCAACTATTATATTCAGTCAGTCAGTTAAGTGCCATACGTGATACACGCCTGGGCGATCATGCCTCGAAAGAGACATGACTGACTGGGCAGAAGATTATCCCGCAGTAGGTTGCCATTGCTTTCTGCGGTAGACTGGTTGCCGACCAAGGCTATAGAACCCAATCTGTCCTGTTATTTAACTCATAGCTAAAAGGGGAAGAGCTGTATTATATTACTATGTAGTAATTAGTGGGTGATCTGTTTATTACTTCATAACAATATAAAACTGATCCCCCAATTTATGACCAGTTAAGCCCTTAATCATGCTTTCAACTATTATATTCAGTCAGTCAGTTAAGTGCCATACGTGATACACGCTTGGGCGATCATGCCTCGAAAGAGACATGACTGACTGAGCAGAAGATTATCCCGCAGTAGGTTGCCATTGCTTTCTGCGGTAGGCGGATGCAGTGAATATGAGACTTAATCTGTCCTGTTATTTAACTCATGGCATAAAAGGGGAAGAGCTGTATTATATTACTATGTAGTAATTAGTGGGTGATCTGTTTATTACTTCATAACAATATAAAGCTGATCCCCAATTTATGACTTGATTGAAGCCTTAATCATACTTTCAACTATTATATTCAGGTAAGTCAGTTAAGTGCCATGCGTGATACACGCCTGGGCGATCATGCCTCGAAAGAGACATGACTGACTGGGCAGAAGATTATCCGCAGTAGGTTGCCATTGCTTTCTGCGCTAGACTGGTTGCCGACCAAGGCTATAGAACCCAATCTGTCCTGTTATTTAACTCATAACTAAAAGGGGAAGAGCTGTATTATATTACTATGTAGTAATTAGTGGGTGATCAGTTTATTACTTCATAACAATATAAAACTGATCCCCCAATTTATAACCAGTTGAAGCCTTAATCATACTTTCAACTATTATATTCAGTCAGTCAGTTAAGTGCCATACGTGATACACGCTTGGGCGATCATGCCTCGAAAGAGACATGACCGGCTGAGCAGAAGATTATCCCTCCTGTAGGTTGCCATTGCTTTCTGCGGTAGATCAAGGCGACCGGCTGTACATAGAACCCAACGTCCATATTTAACTCATAGCCAAAAGGAAGAGCTGTGTGATATTGACAGTGTAGTAATTGAGATCAAGCCAGTTACCACAACAATATAAAACCGATCTCCCAATTCTATATTCAGTTGAAGCCTTAATCATACTTTCAACTATTATATCTTGCCCGTCGCTATGTCATTACATGCAAAACATGCTGGAAGCATCATGCCCGGAAAGAGGATATGGACTGACTGGGCGAAGATTGATCCGCAGAAGGTTATCAGCTGTTTGCGCCAGACTGGCTGCTTAACTGGCGGCTATAGAACCCAATCTGTCCTGTTATTTAACCGCATAGCTAAAAGGGAAGAGCTGGCCGATATTATCGGCGGCAATTAGTGGGTGATCAGTTTATTATCATAAATAATGATAAACTGATCCCCCAATTTTGACCAGCTGAAGCCTGACCTATACTTTCAACTATTATATCTGCTTCAACAAGCGCGCTGGTTGGCCGCAAAACACGCTTGGGTTGATCATGTCTGAAAGAGACATGATTGACTGGGCAGAAGATTATCCCGCAGGAAGGTTGGCCAAGTTTTGCAGAGACTGTCGCTTTAATCAAGGCCATAGAACCGCAACTGTCCTGCTATTTAACTCACAGCTGGAAAGGGAAGAGCTGTAATATATTGCCGCGCAATTAGTGGGTGATCAGTTTATTATCACAACAACAGGCAAACTGATCCCCTAACGGTGACCAGTTAAAGCCTTAATCATACGAATTATTATATTCAGTCAGTCAGTTAAGTGCCATGAACACGCTTGGGCGATCATGCCTTTAAAGAGACATGACTGACTGGGCAGAAGATTATCCCGTGTGGTTGCATTGCTTTCTGCGCTAGACTGGCTGTTACCGGCACAGAAACTTAATCTGTCCTCTGTTATTTTAACCTCCAGCTAAAAGGGGAAGAGCTGCATTAGGACATTGTGTAGAATAGTGGGTGATCAGTTTATTACCATAACAAATATAAACTGATCCCCTCTACCTATGACCTCAGTTGTTCTAATCATGCTCTTCAACTATTACATTCAGTCAGTCAGTTAAGTGCCATACGTGATACACGCTTGGGCGATCATGCTCTCGAAGAGACATGATCAGATTGGGCAGAAAGATTATCCCGCAGTAGGTTGCCATTGCTTTCTGCGGTAGGGACTGGTTGCTGACCCAGGTTATAGAACCTAATCTGTCCTGTTATTTAACTCATAGCTAAAAGGGGAAGAGCCATTGATATTACTGGTGTAGTAATTAGTGGTGATCAGCTATTATCATAATAATAAAAATAAAACTGATCCCCAATTTATGACCAGTTGAAGCCCTTAATCATACTTTCAACTATTATATTCAGTCAGTCAGTTATGCCACATGGGATGGCAGCCGAAGTGATCAGTTCTCAGCAGATACACCCCTGACTGGGCAGCATGATTATCCCGCAGAAAGTTTGCCATTGCTTTTATGCAGACTACGAAGCACTGGCGCTATAGAACCCAATCAGTCCTGTTATTTAACTCATAGCTAAAAGGGAAGAGCTGCATTATATTAACAAGAAGTGTAGTAATTAGTGGCAGATTGCCGCGACATTTGCTAACAATATAAAACTGATCCCCCAATTCTGACCAGCTGAAGCCTTAATCATATTTCAACTATTATCCAATGGTTGCCAAGCTGGTACGTGAAACACGCCAGCGATCATGCCTCGAAAGAGAGCATGACTGACTGCGCAGAAGATTATCCCGCAGTAGGTTGCCATTGCTTGCGGCAGACTGCCGCTTTAACGGCGCTATAGAACCCAATCTGTCCTGTTATTTAACCCATAGCCAAAAGGGGAAGAGCTGCATACATTACCGGTGTAAAATTAGTGGGTGATCAGCTTATTACTTCACAACAACATAAAACTGATCCCCAATTTATGACCAGCGAAGCCTTAATCATACTTTCAACTTATTATATTCAGTCAGTCAGTTGTTATCGGCAGGGAAGACGCTTGGGCGATCATGTCTAGAAAGAGACATGAATTTGATTTGCAGTTTATCGATTATCCCGCAGTAGGTTGCCAATGCTTCTTCGCGGTGACCAATAATCACAACAGAACCCAATCATCCTGTTATTTAACCTGTAGCTAAAAGGGAATATTTCATTATATTACTAAGTGTAGGCACGAAAGGCCGATCAGTTTGTCACTTCAGCAGTCAATAAAACTGATCCTGACTTATGACCAGTTAGCCCAGACTGCGGCCTTTCAACTATATTCAGCCGGGGCTGTGGCTGGCGTCAATAATGCGAAACATGCAAAGCGATCATGCCTTTGAAAGAGACATGACTGATCAGTAGAAGATTTGATCCTGCAGAATGTTACTGTTTTCTTGCGGTAGACTATGAAGCTGGATATTACACATAGAACTCAATCTGTCCTCATTATTTAACCTCAGAAATGTGTGCGGCATTGCATTGAGCACATGTAGTAATTAGTGGGTGATCAGTTTATTACTTCACAACATAAAACTGATCCCCAATTTTTAATCAGTTGAAGCCTTGAATCATACTTTCAACTATTATATTCAGTCAGTCAGTTAAGTTGAAGATGTGAAACATTAAGCAATGATCATGTTCTGGAAAGAGACATGACTAGACTAAGCAGAAGATTATCCTGCTAGTATAGGTTGCCATTGCTTTCTGCGTGTAGAGATTATTGCTGACCAAGGCTATAGAACCTAACTAATCCTGTTATTTAACTCATAGCTAAAAGGGGAAGAGTCATTATATTACATTACAAAATTAGGTGGGTGACTGCTTTATTACCATAAATACATAAAATTGATCCCCAATTTGCGACCAGTTGAAGCCCTTTTAATCACTTTCAACTATATTCAGTCAGTCAGTTAAGTGCCATACGTGATATTATCAAGCATGATCACATTCTGAAAGAGACATGACTGACTGGGCAGAAGATTGTCCTGCAGTAGGTTGCCACGCTTGCATCATTGCTGACCAAGGCTTGAACCAATCTGTCCTGTTATTTTAACTGCAAGCAAAGGGGAAGAGCCAGTCATATTTACTATGTAGTAATTAGTGGGTGATCAGTTTGTTACTCTAAGCAACAATATAAAACTGATCCCCCAATTTATGACCAGTTGAAGCCCTAATCATACTTTCAACTATTATATTCAGTCAGTCAGTTAAGTGCCATACGTGAAAATATCGCTGAAGTGATCTATGCTCGAAAGGAGAGATGACTGACTGGGCAGAAGATTATCCCAAAGGTGGAAGTTGCCAGTTTGCCTTCTTTGCAGACTGTTTGCTGACCAAGGCCATAGAACCCTAAATCTGTCCAAGGTTTAACTCATAGCTAAAAGGAAGAGTTGCATTATTAAGCCATAGATTAGTGGGTGATCAGTTTATTACCATGTATACCACACATAAATCGATCCCCAATTTTATTGACCAGTTGAAGCCTTAATCATACTTTCAACTATTATATCTAGCTAAACAAGAAAGCATACGTATACGTTTTACGAGCCATGCCTCTAAAGAGACATGACTGACTGGATGAAAGATTATCCCGCAGGAGGTTGCCATTGCTTTCTGCGGTAGACTGCCATGACCAAGGCTATAGAACCTAATCTGTCTCATATTTAAATTTGGCTAAAAGGGGAAGAGCTGTATTATATTACTATGTAGTAATTAGTGGGTGATCAGTTTATTACTTCATAACAATACAAAACTGATCCCCCAATTTGCGACTCGGTTGAAGCCTTAATCATACTTTCAACTATTATATTCAGTCACAATAAGCTATGCCATACGTATACACGTTTGGGCGATCATGCCTCGAAAGAGACATGACTGACTGGATAAAAGATTATCCTGCAGAGGTTGCCATTGCTTTCTGCGGTAGACTGGTTGCCGACCAAGGCTATAGAACCCAATCTGTCCTGTTAGTTTAACTCATAGCTAAAAGGGAAGAGCCAGGGCCATATTGGTCATGTAAAATAAATTTAGTGGGTGATCGTCGACAATACTACAAACAGCCAGCAAACTGATCCTGAATTTATAACTTTGTGCCGAAGCCTTAACCACTTTCTCAACTTTATTATTCAATAAATGCTGCGCCATACGTGATACACGCTTGGGCGATCATGCCTCAGCGAGACAATGACCGACTGGATAAAAGATTATCCCGCAGGAGGTTGCCACGCTTTCTGCGGCACTGGTTGCCGCACTGGGCTGTAGAACCCAATCTGTCCGTTATTTAACCCAGCTAAAAAGGAAGAGCTGTATTATATTACTATGTATTTAGGGTGATCAGTTTATTATTTACAACAATATAAACCGATCCCCTAATTTATGACCAGTTGAAGCCTTAATCATACTTTCAACTATATCTCTAGGTCAGCTTCGTTATGCCATACGTGAAACACGCTTGGGCGATCATGCCTCGAAAGAGACATGACTGACTGGGCAGAAGATTATCCCGCAGCAGGTTGCCATTGCTTTCTGCGGTAGACTGGTTGCCAGCCAAGGTTATAGAACCTAATCTGTCCTATTATTTAACCCATAGCTGGAAGGAAGAGACGGATTAATACCTTTCCCAAGGGTATTTGCGCGTAAGTGAATGCAATGAATTCAACTTGATTTCGAACTCGGATTTCCACATTACCAAAAGCAAAAGATTTTCGAGGAATCATACATTAATATTAGAAGTAAAAGTTTTTCATGGAATTCAAAAATACAATGAGAAAATTATTGGATACATTTTGATTGGTAGCTTGTGTGCGTAGTGACACGGAAAGGGAAATCGGGGAGCCGAGTTCGAATTCAAGTTGAATTCATTGCATTTTACTTATGCACAAATACAAATGATATAATAAACTTTTCCCTTACACCCAACAGTGTGTAGGGCAGCGTTTTTGTTGTTTCCGCGACAAAGTGTTTTTTTTATGGAGCAGGGTTGTTAGCTCTGCACCGAACCCCCAAACCTGGAAGAAGGTGATTTTCTAAGCGTAGCTTAGACGTGATACGCGGCCGAAAGTAGGGGGTACCCAGAGAGAATCGAACTCATTACTCAGTTATAATTATTCTTGCAAGACGAGCGTGCTAACCATTACACCACGCTGTGGTGCCCAAAAATACACATGGGAAAGGTATTAATCCGACTCTTCCCTTCAGTTATGGGTTAAACAATAGAATAGATTGGGTTCTATATTAGAAGACTGGTAGACTGGTTGCCAAACAAGGCGTTTGGCAACCAGTCTACCGCAGAATGCAATGGCAATTTACTGCGGGATAATCTTCTGTCCAGTCAATCATGTCTCTTTCGAGACATGCTCTCCCGAACGTGTATCGCGTATGGCCCTTAACTGATTTTATGTTATATACTTCCGTTGGGTCTGGACAAACAACGAACAACACGTAAATATAAAAATATAATCTTATTCGGTGACGCTGGTGTAGAGCAGGAGGGCAGCTAGAGAGAGCTGCGCACATTAGAAGCGGTCGGGAGTCGGAGGTCAGTGGGAGTTCTCTGTCTTCAGCTAAAAAAGCCAGATAGAGGGAAGGAGAGACAGGGGAAAACAGAGTGTAACGTACTTGACGGGCTTGAGCAGGTGGATGGTAGAACGGAGGTTGCCTGATGTAACACGAGAAAGCGTGCGAAGAGACACCAGGGATAGGGAGGCGTGGAAAGCCATGATCGTCTACAGGGCACATAGAAGGACAGGGCACATAGAAGAAGAAAAAGACATTGTTCGGAATGTTGTACTCATCTTTATTGTCATATTCACTACGTTTCGGCCGTTGTACGATTCGGACTTCTTCAAGTAATATACGTTGAAATTTCATAACCGAACTGTTTATATAGTCTACTGCATAAAAACTGTTTTTGTTCCATGTACCCCCCCCAACACTTTTTTTTGCTTAGATTTATATACGTTACAAATGAAACTAAACACAGCTGTACATTTCCTAAGCATCGCTATCATGTGGCACAAGACCGAAAGTTTGAAGTGTCCAACTTCAGCTGATTAATTAAAGGAAGACCATTTTTCGAGGATTTTGACATCTGCTTTTCTTTTGTTCCCAACCGTCATTTTGCTTTTTTTTACTACGGCAGTAACCTGGCTTGTATTTGATCAAAAATTTTGTCTCAAAAGCATACAAATAGAAACCTTCACAACACAACTTCATAAAAACATGTTTATCGTCAAAATCGTTATGCTATTATTAAGAGGAAATACCAATTTTTTTTTATTATTAAATTATATTTTTGAACGTTCAAAATTTTGGTTAAATGTATTTTCTTTCTTTCTTTCTTTTTTTCAGCAAAAAGAGGATCTAAAGATTAGCACTGGACATTTTTGGCGTCTTTTTTGAGGTGATAAACACATTGATTTAGAAATTCTTTCAAAAATCAAATAACTCTAGGATTTTAATAAAACTTTTACGACTTATTCACAAATAAATGAAGCAATTTTCAAAATGTTTTGTTTTAGAAAATCGTGGTAAAAATAGTTTTTGTTGACATATGTTGCCCAGCATCACATTTAATTTTATAAAATGTCGATAAAATTAAATTTTGTATAATAATGATTATATTATAATATTATAGTATAATAATGCTTATATTAGCTAAAAGCAGGACTACTTTAAGAATTGAAATCATCCATTTCTCTTTGTAAAAGAGAACCTCCAGTTACAAAAAAATCGACTTGAATTATAAAATAAAAACGGAACAAAGTTACGATATTATTTAATTAAAAGCCCTTCTAGCTGCTTATATGAATAAAATTAAGTTAAAGACTTAAGTAAACATTTTTCGATAAACAATACAATTTTACAAACATTGTTTTCATGGTTTTAAAATTTTAATCTTTTAAAATTCTGTATTAATTTGAAAAGATTAGGTGATGTTATTAAATGAAACTATATTTACTAATCATAAACGTAAAAGCTTATTACAATTTAGCGACCAACTATAAGTTAAAAATAATTTGAAATGTATTTGTATAAATTTATACATATTTATATTTCAAACGTGTCTATTTTTCAATATACGGTCGTCCATACACGACATTATCAGGAAACAAGAGCAATAACTAGAGCAACCTTAAAGACAAAGAGTTTAAAATTCAATAAAACATTAGTTCATGGAGAATATTCTTTAAAAGTTTTTTGGGATTACTGGGCAGTTAAAATTATGTAAAAAGGCACTCACTTTATATTCTACGAGTGATTTTTTTTTACAGATATAGCCACCATAGAAAATGAATTAGATAAACTTCTGTCTGTCACCCTATTTCAACATGGATATATTTTTTGTTTTAATGCAACGGAGTGAGGGATATTGTTACTCGTGGTATTGTTAATTTTGCAGATTGCGATATGAGTGGAGAGAAAATAAATAAATGATGATAAAATTGTTTATTGTCGAACGCAATATAAACGCGGATAAGAAATTGTGATATATTGCAAATTTATATTTTTTTAATTTTGGAAACTTGCTAATGAATTGATCAAACAATTTTGCAGGTGTTTGCAGGTCAAATTGGGATCAACATATCGTCGGCCATTGTGTTATAAAGCGGAACTTTTGCCCGCTAGTAAAATCAAAAAAGTAAGCTTTAGCTGGAATATTGTTTCAGGCTTGCCATAAACTTTGATGAGGTCAGGTAAGGTTAAATCATCGAAATTATTCCTGGAAACAGAAAAATAGATGATGTAATTGAAAGGAAGAAGACAAAAAGACATTACACCATATGAGATGCTGATATTTCATTCGCTGAGCCATAACTCAACCTTAAATCATGTAGGTGGAAAATAATCTCATTGGTCAAAGTTTTGAGTCACATAGATACTCGGTCCATCCCCCAAGAGAATTGGGGACTGCTATAAAAATTGAGATCGAGAGAGAAAAATCAGTTGGTTGAGTAGTTTTTGAAATTGCAGTCAAGATGTAACGACTGAGGGAAAAGAGTTCCCAACCGGGAGCCATGCTGATTGGGTGCCAGCCGTAGAGACAAAGACTGGTCGCCTACAATAGAACTCATGACTGAAGATATAAAGAAAAAAGCCTGCCACCGATTAACTTAGAGTTAATGTCGAATACTGCTCCCCCGATAGATGAACAAAAAACAGAATGAATCGAGAAAGGGTTAAACTAGCTGAAAAGAGATTTTGTGTATTTTTCGGAGCTGTTAGGCGACAAAGACTAAAACGACCCCCAACGCCGCCGTCGTCGCCGTCGCCACTGCCTGTGCAAATTTCGATAAAAGTCCAAAAGACGTGTTTCTAATTACAGCTCTGATTGCTTTTGAAAAAAATTGAAAGCTCTGATTATTTTTAACGAAATTTTGAAAGAACGTATTTTTATTTGGAACATTTGAAGCTCTGATTATTTTTTAAACGAAACCTTCTCTCCGTTGTAAACTTTGAAATTCGGTGATTGTACATTCTGTATTTAATTTTATATATATATATATATATAAAGATTTTCTTTCGTAACTCATCCAGACATCTTCGAACTTATATAATTATTTTTTTGTGCCGTATTTATTTTTTTTGACACAAGTGTACACAAGTGACCGGTCTGGTTTGATATGGTAGAGAGACGGCTACCAGGCTTTTCAACGTGACTTTCTGAGATCAAAAGAACACAACGTGAGCAGATAGTCCGTCGTTGTAATAGACGTCTTGAGGTCCAGATGCTGTGACAAAATAATCACGCGGTCCGAAAGCGTCGTCATTATTGGTGCCGTTTCGACAGCCTCAACCCACTCAGGTTCCGTTTATCATCATCGCAGCAGTTTCCGGACCTGGGGCAGTGAGCCATCCGGGCTGTGTGTCACACCGTCAGTCAGTGAACAGTTTAAATTTCTTTTTTTTTTTTTAATCATATCACCCCAAGCAAGGCGGTAACGCCACTGATGCGCAGGGGGCTACGTAAGGGTAAAAAGAATGGAAAAGAGAAAGCCGGAAACCGCATCCTAAACAGGAAACAAGGGGTGAGCCTCTTCACCTGTTCAATAGATGTGGGTGGAGTGTGAACCGGGCGATAGTTTAGTCTATCGACTCCAATTGAAAAAAATAATTATTAAAAAGGAAAAGAATGAAAAGATTGGAAAAGAGAAAACCGGAAACTGCATCCTAAACAGGAAACAAGGGATGAGCCTCTTCACCTGTTCAATAGATGTGGGTGGAATGTGAACCGGGCGATAGTTTAGTCTATCTACTCCAATTGAAAAAAAAATTAAAAAAAAGGAAAAGAGTGAATAAAGAGGTACCGCCATGTTAAAATGCATTTCTATGATATTTTAAACGTAATGTAAATAATAATTGTTTAAAATCAGATTAATTAGACATCAAATAATCTAATAGTCTTCAAATAAAGTTTCAGAAAAGTATATTTTGTAAGATTGTTTTTATTATGATGACGGATGACTAAAATGAATTACTTTAGCTATTTCAAACTGAAAACACTTTCTGGTCAATTAAAGCTTTTAAATACAGAATATTTTATTGAAAATATTAAATTTAATCAATTTGTTAAAAAATAAAACCAAAATATAAGCTTCAAGAATGATGTTTTTTTTTCATTTTTTAAGTTCACTTTCAATCTGAGGTGTCATGTGTTTGTAGGTACTTAATTTGCTGTAGGATGGTATTTACAAAAATCCGTACTTTATACATACACAAAAAAGAAATCGAAATCATTTTAAAAAACAGAAGGTTGAATAATTGCAAGTTTTAACATTAATGATTAGTAAATGTTGTTTTTATCTAATAGCAATATCACCTGACCAATACATGTTAGTACAGGTTTAAAGAATTTAAACTTTATAAATGATTAAAATTTAAAAAAATTGAAAACAACAAGTGAGGTTCAACAGTTGTAAAAATATATTTGTTAAATATGAAAAATAGTTAGAAATTCAATGTCATTCATTTGTGATAAACCCTAAAAGTTTCATTAAAATCCGCATTTGCGTGCGTATATATATGTAATTATGTTTATTTTTTCATGCAGTGAAATATGATTGTGTCTGTTTTGACCTTCTTTTTTGTCAGACTTATGCCATCTTACGAATTCATTCTTACATGGATCCAATATTGTAGCCTTTCCAGACGTTTTACAAACCTGGCTTTGAAATTTTACGGATAAATTGACACGTCGATAAAACCAAAACTTTAAAAATGTATGTGTGTCTATATATATATGCATATATGTATTTGTACGTGTGTATGAATACTAATGTGTATATATGTGTCTATTTGTCCAGAATCAAAATCTAAAATAAAAGGGCTGAAAAAAAATACAGACTTACAGGCAGATAAACAGACACACACAAACACCTTGCCTTTTTAATTAGAGTAAGATTTATAACCATAAATAAAATTACAGTCAGGTTAATAACCATAACCATAACCATAATAAATCGAATCATATATAGACGAGATATGAGAATAGAAATTTATATGAGAATAGAAAATTAAAACTTACAATTTTAATAGTGAAAATGATTTCCAAAAAATGATCAAATTAAAAATCAAAGATTTAAAATTAAAAATTGAATAGAGAAAGCGATTCCCAAACAATGATATAAAAAATCAAAAATTAAAAATGTAAGACAAATAACACATTCCCTAAACCCAATATTAAGATTAAACATGCAAACTTACACCGATTGTAAAGACTCTGCAAAAATAAAAATAAACAAAAAAAAATATCCGCACCAAGTAATAAATTCCAACGGTCACAGACTGACTACATTATCTTGCTAACACCCACCAACACACACTAACACTCTCCACAAAAACATTCCAACTGCCAACGAAATATCACAATATCAAAAAAAAAAAAACCCCCAGCCAATACCCCTAACAAAACGAAATAAATGAAAACGAAAAGGATTCCCAGTACCACATCGCCAGACGAAGATATACATTTTGTATGTAAATTTAGTAATTTATTAAAAGAAGTAATAACAAGAATTCGTAGAAATTAATGTTCAATGAGAAAGTTAAGGGTATCAAGAGTTCGTACAAAATTTTCGTAGTAGTAACTGTTGAAAGAGATAAGGAGAAAGAGAAAGAGGACAATGTCAGAGTTTTAACTGAAGCTTCTCTCGTTACATTTTAGTGGTGTCTCTCGCTGCTCCCATCTGAGTCTCTCCGTGATTGCAGCTGGCCGGGGCCTTTTATAGTATTAAGATTTTTGCACTTGCTCGCGAGGTCCTGAAGTCTTGCAAGTCGCTCCCCTTAGTCAAAAATCGTTTTAACACCTACTTGCGAAATCTGGTTTCGACTTTTTCGTTACGGACATGGTCAATCCTTTTTCTATTTGGGAAAACCAATATTTCACACGTCATTGTGAAATTTTGCAAAAGTGAGGAAGAAGGTTGATTTTAATTAATTTCTTATCAGCTACATGTTTTCCACCTCATATCCTTTCTCCCAAAGTTATTTAATTTGTCTTTTAACGTCTCCATATTAATTTTATCTACTGGCTTTAATAACTCTGGTATATGCTCTATCGTGACCTGACAGTATTCGTCTATTACTTGGTCCCATAACTGCGCAATTATTTAACATTTTGTCAACTAACTCCATTATTGAGTATCTTTCTTCAAATTTCAATTCAGCCTGTTAATATGCGGGAAGCGAGATGCCCATGCCAATTGCAGAACACCCCAGGGTTAATTTTATCAGAGATTAGGGTGGTTTCACCCTCAGCGTCTAAGTGGGTTATCCTTTACATAGATCATTAGATTTCTGAGCAACCACTACCTTCATCAGATATAATGACTGCTTGCGTTAGTACAGTATCGGTTAATATCTCGACCTGGCAATATTCCTCGACCTCCATTCTATTGTCTTTAAATAATTTAAGTATACACAGCCGATGTTCATTGGTCATGTAGATAGAACTCAGTGAGGTATATGTTTCAAGGCCATCGATCCTAAACTTTCTAGCTTCTTCTGTTGCTAGCATCATAAATTTTGTCCGGGCTGCATTCATAACTATATGCCCTGTTTCAACTTGGTTTCTGGCTATTGACCCAACGCCTTCCTGCGGTCGGAGATACGGAAAAGGTAAATTTATAACCCGATATATCTCGAACAAACTATCTCTGTCCAATAACAGTATGGACACCGCAAGCAACAAGTTATTATCTTCCAACAAAGTTACACAATCCAAGGCACTAAAATATTTCTATAACTCTTAAGAGGGATCCACCGGTAATCTTAAATGCGGAGGTAACTCAGTTTTTATCTTAATTAACGATTCCAATAAATGTCCAGGGGTGATTATACTTAGGGACAAGTGACTCAAGGACATCATGTTTAGCTGAGCCCTTACATGCTCTAGTAAAATTTTGAGGGACTGACTAGCCTGTCGTATATTTTTATGGATAGAAGCCAATTGATAATACAGTTGTATAAACCTTTTTTAATTCCTGTACTTCGTTTATCACTGATCTAGTAGTTTTGTCTATTTCTTTTCTTATTTGGTAGATAGTGCGACCATAGCAGAAATCGAATTATGATGAAAAATTAAATAATAATAATAATAATAATAATCCTCTACTTCTGCCTTTCTTGCTATTAACTAACATTTGCAAACACTATGGAAAATCTGTAAACAAACACTGGTATGAACACCACCCGGCAGCGGTTACAGAAATAGAAGATGTCACCATTCTATGGGATTACACCATCTACACAAACAGAAAAATTGAAGCAAATAGGCCGGACATTATTGTTAAAAACCAGAAAAAAAAACTTGTCTATTAATTGATATGGCTTGCCCAGCGGATTGTAACATAGCAACCAAGGAATTAGAAAAACTGTCAAAGCATAAAGACGTGGAAATTGAAATAGAAAAAATGTGGAAATGGAAAACAAGAATCGTGACAGTGATAATAGGTGCACTTGGAATGATAAAAAATGGAACAAAACAACACATTGTAAGAATCCCTGGAAACCCCAGCGTAAGAGATATACAAAAAATTGTCTTATTAAGTACTTTGTCTATGTAACGCTAGGGATGTTAGGGAAGATAGAAAAAACATGAAATGGAGCCATAACAACGCGCCACGACCTGCCTTAGGTCTTCCCGCAGACTTGGTTGGTTGTGAGACCATAGCATAAATCGAAATATGATTAAAAATGACATAATAATAATAATAATAATAATAATAATAATAATAATAATAATAATAATAATAATCCCCTACTTCTGCCTTTCTTAATATTAACTAACTGTAAATTTCAAGATAGGAACTTTTCCTGTTATGTTACTCACGTTTAAGGTGCATTGCATTCACGCTGATTTTTCATTTGTTCTAATGCAGTGATTACCGGTATAACCCTTTTTTTGTTCCCGAGATAAATGTAATACTAGAAAAAATGTCTAACCTTCTACGAAAACGAATTCTGAAGTATTTCGAGTGGAAAATATTCACAAAAAGAAAATGGCGGCTTTACGACTATATTTAAAAAAAAAAAAGAGATAGATCTCGGAGTCGGAGAGACTCAAATTAGAACTGTCACTCCATCTATAAAAATTGTTTGAAGAGGCAATAAAGAGAGTGCTTCTGCGATAGCGAACAAGAGGCGCTTGTATACCAAATTCTCTTCAATCTATTTAGCTCCAGCCTTTGATTTTTCTCCAACTCTCCCAGTCTTTCTTTTTACGACTCTAACCTCATCTTATGTTGCGATCACAAATAAAACATTCAATGTAAATTCTCATCTGCTTACATTGGTCCTCCATCATAGTTACATCCCATTCTAAAGAGTAAAACAAATTAAAGTATCCAGTTTCTATTGGGTAATTCTCGGTCCCTTTTGACCTGACTGGGCCTAATCCTTTTATTTGGCTCTTCATTTTGCTTAGCAATGCCTCATATGGGTTTAATTCAATCCCGAAGGTGACCAGCCACTTTGATGTATTCATTACCACCTCGATCATTTTCTTGGAAATCGTATTTTGGCTGTGTTTTCAAGCTCCTGTTATCATCATCATCACCATCACTATTATTGATAATATTGTGGCCTGTTAGAGCCAGGAAGAAAGACACGAAAAAAAGAAGATAGTTTGAACCAGTGTATTGAAATAACAGAACGTATATACAAAATAAGATTGTTATTAATCAGCAGATAGAAGTGTCCGTTAAGTTAAACTGCGTCTCGACTGCCTCCCAGGAAGTCCTGCATTTTAGTATTTATGAAGGGGAAGAGTTCATTCCAAAGTAGATAGGGCACCATAACAGATAGTAGCATCAATTTTCTCGTGCCTGCCATCCCTGTAAAGCAACAAGATATCCCGATTTTTATTCCTTTAGCCATCTACTTCCATTTCGTTCATATTTACAGACACTCTTTAGATTCTGTTCCTATCTTCGAATAGGCTAGTTAAATTTCATAGAGGTGCTCGGCTCTTCTTTCCCGAGGATTGGAAGTCATTATCTATTAAGTTACCTGAAGGGAATCGGCCCGAAAATAGAATTGATAAGTAAATTTTTCCGCTCCTGTGACCTACTAGACATACGTCCTAGTCTCCAACAAGCAGCTCTCGTTCAGGAATTAAAGTATAGATGACTAGCAGTCCAGCGCTGTTGTGCACCAGCACCAAACCCATCCACCTCAGGTTCCACAACATTATTTTCTTGATGAGACTCTGGTTTCCCTGTCCTTCTCAACCTTTCCTTGAGGGGCAGCTCCGGATATAGATCTGCTCTCTTCACACTTTTTCCAGTAGTTTTTGGAACTGAAAAACAGAGATTTCACATTCGTAATCCCACTCAATTGACACTTCATCTTCCTCGCACGCACTTGATTCCTCTCCCAGATCGATGTGTTTCAAATTGCAACCATGGACTTCATCAGTAAAGCTCTTTGCTTTTGGTTGAGATAACTTCGGATCAACCTCTGACCTATTCTCTTCTCTCAGACGTTCTTGGAGTTGAGAGAGAGAGAGAGAGAGAGAGAGAGAGAGAGAGGGGTATTTCGTCTTCCTTCTCACTTGACTCATCTTCTACAGAGTCCTTGTCTGTCTTCATCATCTTATTGGGTTTTCACCCCTTCTTTCTCGCCTTATTCACCTTTTCTCGGTACTGGTCTGCCTTTTTCAGTTCTAGGCGCTAATTTCACATACTCTTCCATTATCACGGACTTGTACCCCCCGGGGAGGTCACTCAGTTATACTCTTCTATCTTTTACTATCAAGACAGGGGAGTCGAAATGCATCATGGTTCCATGACGGTGAGGCCATTCTTTGACAAAAATCTTCTATTTGCACAAACCTGAGGCTACATAAAAGCTCTGGATGCAGCTCGTCCCTTCTATTTCTATTAGGAGGTCCACTATCCCCTTTATCTCCTGAACATCGACCAGTCCGCCCACGTTGTGTTTGTTTGATCTTAGACCGACTGAGGATTGCTTATTATCAACTGGGGAGGCTAGTCCAGATACGCGAGAGGATGGTATATAGTTTAAACTAGATATAACGCGATCCTTAGTTCCCGGTAGCTTGCAGTACAATACTGCAACAGCATGGATGTAGATTTATATATATATTTTATATCGATTATGTACACAATCATAAGCAAGTTCAAAGCTGAGTTCAGAATCAGTTGGATGATATTTTAGTATCACTACAGTAACAATATTCTCGGGAGCAGTGGCTTGCTCAATCTCCTGCAGAATCACGGGCCCAGTTCTAATAATTTTGTTTTTAACCACGATTTTATTGAAAAACACAAAACCGGGGTGGTAAAGTAAGCTATGGGGAATTCGATTTCCCTCCCTGTATAAGTCTTACCAGTTCGAAATGAAAATAACAACAGTTATCCATTACGACTGAATCTCAGGCTCTTCACAGCTGAAAAGGAGAAAATTATTTTCTCTTCTTGCTTGCCTGTCCCTACCAAAATCACTGTTAGCCGAAGACTGGAAATTCTCAGAACCCAATTTGACCTGGGGCCATACAACTGTCAAAAATATTGTCTACTTCTACAGATTCAGTATATATATATATATATATATATATATATATATATATATATATATATTGTCATCCGCAGACAGATCTGTTTCGCTGTATCACAGCTCATCAGTACGGTTAGACACTGATTGCTCCTTAACCCAGGCTCGAAACCCGACCGAAGTGGCGTCAGTCGGCGACTCTAACCCTGGGCCACGGGGCGTTCGGTGGAAGAAGGCATTCTTTTTTAGCGCATATCATATTACGCTCCCAATAGCTAGAGTGCTCCAATTCATTTTACTGAATGAGCGATATATATATATATATATATATATATGTGTGTGTGTGTGTGTGTGTGTGTGTGAGTGTCCATTTATTTGTACACATATTTGCAAATATCTAAACGTATTTATAAATGAAACTTTGTCTGTGTGTGTGTCTGTGTGTGTGTCCGTAACCTATTGACTCCGAAACAGCTGAACCGATTTTCTTGAAAATTTACACAATTGTACTATAAGCGACTGCGAGTGTTCTTAGCTAGGTTTTGTGTCGAGTACGGTTAGACATCTGATTGCATCCTACAGACATATATTTTTATCTATGGATATATTTATATTTCCAATATATATATATATATATATATATATATATACGTGTATATCTATATTTACAGATGCACATATATATGTATATATATTTTCTAGACATATGCTATTAAATATAAGAGACAATGAATGTCTATTATGTTTAATCATGAGCCGTTCTAAACGTCGTATTTTTGCTTTAATTTCAGTTGAAAATAAGACAAAAATTCTCCAACATTTGGATAATTATTTATTGGTTTTCTTCTAAGCTTTCGGCTCACATGAGCCATCTTCAGAGAGGTAGTTTACACTGAAATATTATAAAATCCACCATCACCGACAATTTTATTTTGTGTTGACATAAAACTCCGCTTGGCAACGGCAATAGTTACCAAAAATAATAAACGCAGTTCTTAAGTTTGCGATGCGGTTTTATGACGTCACACCGCGGGATAGCGCGAAATGACAACAAAACCATGTAGTCAAATGCAATGTAATATGTGATTTCCTGTTTTAAAGTTGATTTTATTGAGTGTTGGTTGTTTTGATAGATATATATGTGTGTATATCTGTTTGCGTACATGTATATATATATATATATATATATATATATATATATATATATAGATATATATATATAAGTGTATATATACATGTATATATATATATATATATATATATTAAATTAATGTATCGAGGCAGCAGATAATTTTCTAAACATATATTGTTAACTGACAATGAATGTCTACTATGTTTAAACATGAGCCGTTCTAAACTTGCTATTTTTAGCTGAACATTAAGACAAAATTTGGATGTTTTTTATTATGCTGGTTTTAAGCTTTCGGCTCACATGAGCCATCTTCAGAGAGGTTACAGGAACGTTAACATAAGGACATCCACTATCGAAGATGATAATATTTTTTATTGACATAAAACATTGCTGTGCGACGATAACAGTCATTGGATAGGAAACGCAAGTGGTAAAGTTGCAATGCAATGATATGACGTCATACCGCGTGAGAGAGCGAAATTTTAACAGAATCATATGATTAAATGCAATTATCATGTGTTTAGATTGAATGTGATTTTAGTAAGTATATTGCTTTGGTTTATATAGATGACTTCCAATATTTGAATGTTCTTTTATGTGTGTATGTGTGAGATAGGTACCTCCACTAAATTTTCTACACCTAAATATAAATTGAAATTTTAAAAATAAATAAGTTATCTTCAAGCTTTAAAATTAGCTTTAATTGAAAGTCAAGAGATTAAATTTAGTAATTCCAGTAAACAAAATACATTGGCGTATTTTAAAGCGAAATTATATTGATTGGAATCTAAAAATTTAAAGCTTTTTTAAAAAAAATTTAAAAGTAGCGCCATTTTTTTAATTGATCGTCAAGTTTCAAAATAGTAGCCACATTCCTGTCTTAAAAATCTGGCAAAAATAAAATATACGTCGCTGACACGTTATTGAAGTCAATTTTTAAATAAAAACTAACCTTCATCTGATTTCAAACAATTGTGCCTGCTTACTCTCAGTAAAATTCCCTGTAATTTGTGATCAGATTAGGTAGCCCGAGTCTGACAGCTGGCAGCACGTGTTGAAAGATTTGATGACAAGGGGAAGGGGGGCCCGAAGGTGACAAAAACATGTGAATGTAATTTATTATGTAAGAGAAGACAATCCTTGAATCACGTGACCTTTTAATGCTAAATATCACGTACGGGCCCCCGTACAAATAAAATACGGGTAATCAAAATGCAAAAAAATTAAAATGTTTTTAATTATTTTAAAAATTGACGGGGTCAATTATTTGTATTAAGCTTTTAAATTTTCGATTAGTAATTGTAGTCTTCATGCATTAATTACATAACCTAGCTGGCCCGGTAGAGGAAGAAATTTAACAATAATTTTTAAACTTTTTATATATAATTTTTATATATAATAAAAAAAATGAAAAAAATGCACATAACTATTGTAAAAATTAATTAGTCATTGAATTTTTTTATTCTTTTCAGACTATAATATGCTTAATTTATATTGTTCATAAAAGCAATCAGAAGTTTATCCACATAAAAATTGGCATAGTTATTGCATTTTTCGCAATTCGGACCTACTTTTTAGAAAGACGGGAACCTATTGAAAAAAAAAAACAGTGAATCAGCATTCCCCAATGACTCCTGAATTTTTTTATATTAGTTTTAGAGTGGCCCGCGGTCAAATTGTTACACATTTCTGGAATTTATTTGGTGGGGAGTAACATACTTAAAACAAAAAAATTACCAATATTTTCTAAAAATTATGCAATCAAAATTGATTTCATTCAATTATAAATAAGTCCTGAAGTTTTCATCAAAATCCAACCATTATTTGATTTATGCAAGAATTTCCAAATTAATGTGTCTTTCACGGCCAAAAAAAGTGCATTACGTCATAATTACGTTTGTTTACTTAATAAAATAGCGGCAATTTTGATATCGCGCTTACGTAATAAAAAAAAACTTTCTACAACAATTTCGAACGTGTTAGATATAATTAAAATTTTTTAAAAATATTTAAAAACACTTTGTTCTAGCCTCTTAATGGTAATATAAACTTTTTGCCTATAGAACTTTGTTTTATTTAGTTTGGGACCTTTTCCCTTCTGACTATGCTGTTTTTTCAGCGATTTTGTGAGTATTATTGTGTTACCGAGTAAAATCTGTCAATGTTGGTAAATTTTTGTCTTTATTTTCACCTAAAATTAAGGCCAAAATAATTTATGTATGTATAGATATATATGTATTTATGCATGTATATTTATGTGTAAATATATATATATATATATATATATATATATATATTGTTAAATATAAGAGACAATGAATGTCTATTATGTTTAATCAGGATCCTTTGCAAATTTGCAACCGCATTGCAAATTTGCGAACTGCGTTTGTTATATTTGGTAACTACTGCCGTTGCCTAGCGGAGTTTTATGTCAACACAAAATAAAATCATCGGTGATGGTGGATGTTACTGTATTACCGTCTTAATAACCTCTCTGAAGATGGCTCATGTGACCGGAAAGCTTACAACCAAATTAATAAAAAATTATCCAAATGTTGGAGAATTTTTGTCTTTATTTTTAACTGAAATTGAAGCCAAAATACGTCGTTTAGAACGGCTCATGATTAAACATAATAGACACTCATTGTCTCTTATATTTAACAGCATATGTTTAGAAAATTATTTGCTGCCTCGATACACTATATATATATATATATATATATATATATATATATATATATATATATATAATGTGTGTATATATATAATTTGTATATATTTATTTTAAATGTAAATCCAATATTTTACATTTCGAGAATATCTCTTTCAAAGTTGTCTTTTTAGCTAAAATCCACATATCTCTTAAATATTTTAGTGTCAACGGAACTAAAGTTAGACAAACAAGACATTATGGGGAGATGGCGGAAGGGTTAAATTCAATGCGTTGATGTTTAATGTTAAACGAAATACGTCACACAAAAGCACAGGTGTTCAAGATTAAAGAGGTAATTAAATTGAAACTAAAGTATAAACGTATGAAATATATGTTTATATATATATATATATATAAACATAAACATAAACATTTACAAGCTATTTTCCATGTTTTTACATATATTTTAGAAAACTCATCGGTTTGTGACTTTGATGGTTTATTTAAGTACACTTTACTCAAAAATGTATAGGGTACTTAAATAGAGGGTACTTAAATAGAGGGTACTTAAATAGGGGGTACTTAAATAGGGGGTACTTAAATAGGGGGTACTTTGGATAAGTCTTGTGATTGTGTTGTTCTCTTAGTTTCTGCCACATCTTGTTATGCACATAATCTCAAAAAACATGCATTATTTTCCTGTATGTATTTATTTCCCCACCCCTTACATCCTTTTATTTCAAGAGAATACGGCAGTTGTCTTAATTGGGGTATGTCCTTGCAGGACCTAAATTTCTGCATCAACCTTGGTCACCTATAGAACCTGTGTCATGTAGTGATACGTCCACACACTAGACAGTTTCCATCTAATCAGAGAACGTTGCTACTTAGTGTGTATGCGCGACAGAGGTCAAAAGTCAAACTGCTAAAAGCGGCTTCATTTTGCGCTACAGTCCCGATAATTTTCGATTACCCTCACATATTGCATGGTAATTACTGTTGTTGATTATTTACTGCTCGTTGCAATATAGCCGAGCTATTAAGTAAATATGAAGAACTATACTTTGTTTCCTAACCGGTATCACTGCCCAGAATTTCATATATATATATATCACACCCTGATTGAGCACTCTGGAATAATCGTAGACTATGAAAAACAGTAGCTACTCTGGCATATACGCATCGCTCATTCAGTATTGGATTAGAGCACTCTGGCTATTGGGCGAGTATAATACCAATATACACGCTAAAAAGTCTGCCTTCTTCTACCGAACGCCCATAGCCCAGAAGTAGAATCGCCGACTAACGCCAGTTCGGTCGGATTTCAATCCTGGATTAAAATGCAATTAGATTTTAACAGTACTGATGAGCTGTGATACAGCAAAACAGATCTGTCTGCGGATGACTATATATATATATATATATATATATATAAAACAGAAATAGGAGTTATTTCCAACGAGGGAAATTGTTATAGAGAAAAAAGTGCGAGAAACCGTGAACGTTTTGTTTAAAGTGTAGATTTATTGTTGTTATTATTATTAAGATTACTTCCTTTTCGTAAGATATATTGTTTCCATAATGGTATGTGTGTCGCTACACGTTTTTCGAATCTAAAGTTAAAACACACACACGCACAAACTAAATTCAAATATTATCCCCCCCAAAAAATAAAAAAGATCTAGATGACCCGTAGAGTAGAGTTGAATCAAAATCACTGAAAACAATTTTGAAATATAAAGAGGAAATCAATTTTGCAGGTCAGTAAAGAAAGTTTTACGGTCAACGAAGGCGACAGCAGAGACTTAACGTGCGAGTGTGAAAAAAAATCAACACGCACATGAACTTTCTGGCGGACTTACCACTTGACTTACCTATTTCTAGGCGGTACCTTGGCCCATCAGAAAAGCAAACGTATCTCGACATGTGAAGTCACAAGTTTATTTGCCTAAAGATAGTCAACTTTATACTCGAATCACGTGTAGCGACACAAATACCATTATGAACATTTAATATATCATACAAAATGCAAGTAATAATTATAATAATGACAATAATAAATTTACACTTTAAACAAAACATTCACGGCTTCTCGCACTTTTTCTTATATATATATATATATATATATATATATATATATATATATATAAGAAGAAAATTAGGCAAACATGTTATTTCATGGTAAATCGGAAGTATAGGCCTATTTCAGGCGAAACATCAGGCGAAATATCGTGTAAAATCTTCTGTACAATAAAGACGGAAGCTGATGATAGTTTGCCTGAAATAGGCTATACTTCAGCTTTTTTTTTTAAATCATTTCACCCCGAGCAAGGCGGAAACGCCACTGATGTGCAGGGGGTTACATAAATGTAACAAGATTAATTAGAAAAGAGTGAGGAGTACAAACTAGTTAGAAAGGAACAATAGAAAGCTGAGAAAGCAGGTGCGATGACAGATGCATAGGTGGAGAAAGGGAAGGTTATACAGGGGAGGGGAGAGAGCTAGAGGCCAGTGGTTAGTAGATGAGTATTGACTTTGCATTTAAATTTCTGGAGGTTGTAGTCGTCAGGAAAGCAGGAATACGGGAGTGAGTTCCACAGGCGGGAAGAGCTGGTATATATATATATATATATATATACCACCTCTCTTACCACCTTTTTTCCGTATTGCCTAAACTACGTCGATTTAACGCGTCTGTCTGTTAATTTTTAGTTACATTCTTCCTTTTTTTTGCGAACCCAGACGATGTCAATTTTTTTTCTTTTCTTATTTATTTGATTTTATTCTATCTTTTTCTTTTTCTTTTTTGTTTTCTTTTTCTTTTTCTTTCCCTTTATTTTTATTTTTATTTTTTATTTTTTCATTTTATTTTATTTTATTTTATTATTTATTTTTTAATTTCTTTGCAATCTATTTAAAAAGGAAAAGTAGACTAATTTTTCTCCAGTTTCTGAAAGGTTTTTTCTGTTGCTGAGGTGATGTGTCGTCCCCCGTGGGGATCTTCATATCGAAATGGCTATTCAACATCTTTGAATTAATCCTTTTTTAATATATATATTTGCTCTGTAATATTTTATTACATGGAGCTCTCTTCCTGTATCATTTTTTAATATTAAAATAAATTTTTAATATTAATTAGGATCGGGTTTTTTGGAATTTACCTTCCTGCTTTTTTCCCTTGGATTGAAGTATCTGAATTAAAATATATATATATATATATATATATATATATATATATATATATATATATTTAGAGCGCTTTTATAGAGTTTTCCTACCACTGTATATACAGGATACTCCTTTAGATTCTTTTATACCTACACCACATGCTTATATATATATATATATATATATATATATATATACATATATATATATATATATATGTGGGGGGGGGAGGATTATGGATGCGTGTGTAACATTGGTTATTGGTGTAAATGGTCAAGTGTAGAAAGGCTGTCTAACCTGCTCTACCCGATTACTGAAACATAGACTCGTCCATCCACTATGAGTAGAACGTCGACTCATGGAATAGTGTGAAAAATTGATTCGTTAAGGCGAAATGTTTTCAGTCCAACTAAACAATTTTATTCTCAATCCATATTCACTCAATCTTTATTTTTTTTCTCTCGTCTTTTCCCTCCAGTCTTACGAAGCAGCAACCACGACTGTTTTACGAACTTTATAACAAATACCGTGCGGACTTCAGTCTACGCATTTCGCAGAGTTGCGCTTCTTCTCTCCCCCACTCAGCACCTCCTACGTAGAAATTAATAGCTGATCTCTTGTCCAGAGGCGGTGATCAACGTAAAAAAAAATTCAATCTTAGGTATGCTCGGTTTCGTCAGGCTCTCTGGCAGTCCTTAGAAATGCGGTTCTTATTACCCTAAGGTGGTATGGGACTCGTGGCTTATACCATGGCGTTTCATAGTCTTCAACAATCACCCCAGCAAGTTTAAGCAGAAAAGTATTTCAAACGGTTTCAGTCTGATACGTTGACTCAATTTAGTAAAAATACGCTTCATTCGAATGACTAGAAATTATGGCAGTCAAACAAGATAACAAAAGATGTTCAAAGTTTGCCAGACTTGATTAATTTTTGCATGCATCGTGTATGTTACCTGTTTTTGATTTTTGTTGGTTTTGTTGTATATATTGAAAAAATATTTCTCTCATTGTTCACCATATACAAGGACCAAGAGCCACTCAAGAGAGTTATATATCCTACTATAGTAGGATATATAACGGTTGAACTTGGATTTAAAGTGTTTTAGTAGTCGGGTAAGAACCCTCTTCGAAGTTAGCTTTACAAATCAACGGCTCTTTGAAAACCTCTTGCCGAATGTAACTTCCTTCTTATCAATGCAATCAATGCAATACGAAAGTAATGAGGATGATTCAGCCCCGTGTACGTGTCGGTCAGGATCAAAGAGGAGTATCTGTTCTCAGATACCCATTACCTGCTCGCCGATGTGGAATCAATGACCAGCTAAGACTAGTTTTTGACCAGCTTCGACAAGCAATGGCCAGCAAAGATTAGCATCGTACCCAGTTCTCGCGTAGGCAGAGGCTGGGTAATCTTTATGCCCGGGGAGCGTTTGCGCCCGGGGAGCCCACTTTAAAAACTCCGACCTTGTGTCACATCTCGCCTCAGTGGGGGAGGAGCGGGTAAATACCCCCTTTAGGCGTAAAAGTCTCAGCTGGTGGAACTAATGAATTGATACATCAGAATGGATAGTAGGGTAGAAAATAGTTCATCACCCGCAATGCGGTCAAACGCTTTTGAATAAGCTGAGAAGAATAGACAGGATTGACCTAGCCCAGATATGGTGCCAATGCATCTTCGGCCCTTGATCTGGTCCTTGTCAAGCTAAAGCAAAGGTAGAGTTGGAATAGAGAGTAGCTGAGGGTAATAACAGCAAGACACAATGAGTTCTGAAAACTTGGTTGGCAATCAGTCTACCGCTGTAAGAATTGGAAAACATCGACTGGAAAATCGGTTATTAGCCTTATAGATGCGACGATGCTATCAGCCTTGGTTGGCAACCATCTTTGAGATGGTGTCTCTTATATAAAACCATCCGGATGTAGGGCCAGCGATTCACGTCTGTATCAACCATTAAAAGAAGTCTATGACGTCTACTCATGGCACCAACTGAGTTGGATTACGATTGATTTTCGATCAATCATCGATTGGTCGAAGGATGATGATGATGATAAATCGTAGACCATATTTTCAGTATTTTTACCGATTGATTGTATATGAATTCTGGGACGAATAATATTAATAATAACAAAAAAAATAATAACAATAATAATAATTATAATAATCAATAATGAAAGAAGACAGTAAATACAAACAAGATTTACATTTAGTACATTCTGTAGAAAAGCAAAACAGAAGCAAAGAACAAACTATTGCGGCAAAAAATATGAAAAAGAAAGCCAAGGATAAAGTTCTTGAACAGATGAAACAACGTTGGCAAGACAAACCACTCCATGGCTAATATCCAGAACCTGATAATAAATCCAATGTTGATAAAGTTAATACTCATCGATGGATCTGGATTAAAGTCTGAAACTGAAGGCTTTATTCTTGCAGCGCAAGACCAAAGTCTTTTCACTAGAAACTTTCAGGCAAATATTATACAAAATAATGTGGATCCTAAATGCAGGTTATGTGATAAATACCAAGAAACAATAGACCATCTAATCTCTGGATGTTCTTTAATTACCCCAGATTAATATAAAAATCGTCACGATAGAGTGGGGCAATATTTACATTGGACAATTTGCAAACACTATGGAAAATCTGCAAACAAACACTGGTATGAACACCACCCGGCAGCGATTACAGAAATATGTCACCATTCTATGGTATTACACCATTTATACAGACAGAAAAATTGAAGCAAATAGGCCGGACATTATTGTTAAAAACCAGAACGAAAAAAATTGCCTATTAATTGATATGGTTTGTCCAGCGGATTGTAACATAGCAACCAAGGAATTTGAAAAACTGTCAAAATATAAAGACCTGGAAATTGAAATAGAAAAAATGTGCAAATTGAAAACAAGAATCGTACCAGTGATAATAGGTGCACTTGGAATGATAAAAAATGGAACCAAACAACACATTGTAAAAATCCCTGTTAACTCCAGTTTAAGAGATATACAAAAAATTCCCTTGTTAAGTACAGCCCACATACTAAGGAGAACTTTGTCTATGTAACGCTAGGGATATTAGGGGAGATAGAAAAAAACATTAAATGGAGTCATAACAACGCACCATGGCATGCCTTAGATCTTCCTGCAGACTTGGTAGATAGTGCAACGAAAGCAGAAATCTAATAATGATGAAAAATGACATAATAATAATAATAATAATAATAATAATAATGGATAGATTATTGTAAGGCATTCGATAGTTTCCACATTCCTGGATTTTAAAGACTTTAAATATATACAAAATATCACAAGTCATCTTCAATTTCATCAAACAGTGCATGTCGATATGGAAGACAACCCTTTATCTCAATCATATAAATGGAAATGGAGCCATAACAACACGCCAAGACTTGCCTTATATTTTCCCGCAGACTTGGTTGGTAGTGCGACCATAGTAGAAATCGAAATATGATGAAAAATTACATGATAATAATCCTCTACTTCTGCCTTTCTTACTATTAACTAACTGTAAATTTCAAGACAGGAACTTTTCCTATTATGTTACTCACGTTTAAGGTGCATTGCATTCACACCGATTTTCATTTGTTCTAACGCCTTTGATGACCTGTATAACCCTTTCTTTCCCGAGACAAATATAATACTAGAAATAATGGCTAACCTCCTGGACGAAAACGGATACGGACGTATTTCAAGTGTAAAATATTCACAAAACGAAAATGGAGGCATTACGACAATATTTAAGAAAAAGATAGATCTCGGAGTCGAAGAGACTTTCAAATATGAACTGTCACTCTATCTTTAAAAAGTGTTTGAAGAGGGAACAAAGAGAGTGCTTCTGCGGTAGCGAACAAGAGGCGCTTGTTGTCGGAGTGTTTGACTTACGCTACTTTGAAGATTGGAGGAAACAGATTAGGGAAACTTATTACAAGTCAAAAGAAACTGACTACATCAAACGATGTTTGTACAAAGACATTAATCTTTGAAGATTTTTATGCTTGTCTGCAGTTTTGAAACACAACATAAAGAATACAGACATATTGTCGAAATATTGTTAACTACTGTGTCTATTTATTTTATTTCCTTGAATCGTTCTCTTCGCTAAATCTTTGGATCATAATGATAACAATAATACACTCTACTATAAGATAGATCGTTTTATATATATATATATATATATATTGTGCCAACGAAACTCTTGACAAGACAAGTGTTGGCTGAAAGGTTCCTCGGGTTTGGGAAAACAAAATGACGTCTACTCTTTTTAAGGCTATCTGTTGTTTCTGCGGGTACAAATCTTTATTTATATATATATATATATATATATATATATATATATATATATAATAAAATCGACTCTGTACGTATTCAAATCTTAAAATGTTACACAAGTAATTTTTAAAGACCACGAATAACCAGCAGAATCTAACTCCGTTATTGTCCTCGGCTATAGAGCTTTGGACAAAGAGGGGAAAAAAAAGGAAAGCTGCGTAGCACCGACAATACATACAGTTCTTCACAGCAAAGAAAAAAAACCCTCAAACGGAACGAACCACAAACAAAGAAAAGTGCTCGATACTAAACTAACCAAAAAGGATTAACCAAGAGGCAGTGACGTAGAGCAAAAACACACGAAAAAAATCGCAAGATCGCCAAGACCTACCGCGGTTTCGCACAACGGCTCGTCAGGGCCTTTTATCGTTTAAGTTGTTTAGAAAGAAGAAGGCCCTCCATCTTAACCTGCTAATAAAATGCTCGATCTTATGGAGTAGTTGTTTTTCGTAAAATTCTTTAGTAGGGATCGGGATGTCTTTAAGGGAACAGTCTACATCTATTTGCTCCATTAGTAGTTGGTAAAGAGTGCTCGATGGATAAATCCAGAGCCTAAAATAATAATAATAATAAAATCGACTCTGTACGTATTCAAATCTTAAAATGTTACACAAGTAATTTTTAAAGACCACGAATAACCAGCAGAATCTAACTCCGTTATTGTCCTCGGCTATAGAGCTTTGGACAAAGAGGGAAAAAAGGAAAGCTGCGTAGCACCGACAATACATACAGTTCTTCACAGCAAAGAAAAAAAAACCCTCAAACGGAGCGAACCACAAAGAAAGAAAAGTGCTCGATACTGACGAGCCGTTGTGCGAAACCGCGGTAGGTCTTGGCGATCTTGCGATTTTTTTCGTGTATATATATATATATATATATATATATATATATATGTGTGTGTGTGTGTGTGTGTGTGTGTGTGTGTGTGTGTGTGTGTGTGTGTATGTGTGTGTGTGTCCAGTCCGTTAAATTAATATAAAATATTAAGTGTTATATTTATATAGAGAGCTTAATGGATATTATCCAGAGCAATATGATATTTATAAAGGAAAATTCAACGCGTCATTTAAATTGGTTATAAATTATAATTTATTTCAATGAGCTTAATTAGTTCATTTCATTAGACCACACAATATTCTCTGAGAGAAAGAGTAGAGATACTAAAGGTAGAAAATTCTAGGTGGCCGGTTACTCAGATTGGTGTTCGATTAAAAAAATCCAATTTAAAAGATATAATAATTGGCTATATTCTCTGAATTTGTTAACTCTAATCTTTTCGTCTAAGCATAAATTGCAGCTGCTTCTAAAGCTATTGGAGGCTTGAGATTTTCCTATAATCTTTTCAATCTGAGGGGAAAGATTTCTGTCTTTTAATTCCCCTCAGGGGAGGGGAATTAATTCCCGTGAGGGGAAAGATTTCTGTCTTTTAATTCCCCTAAGTTGAGATATGTTTCTCATATATATGGGTGCACCTAATTTTGTGCATGCTTCTATAGAATTTTGTGCATGTTTATATATATTATTGCATGTATTAGGGGGCACCTAAGTATAAGTGTGTTTCATGTATAAGAATGGACCTAATTATGTATGCGTTTTTCCATCACCAGATTATATGTGGATTATTTTAATTCTTGGATGCAGTCAATTTTGCATTCTTGAACTGATTATGCCTTCATGTACTGATCATTCTACCCATATGTGTACAGGTTAGTGTCAATAATCTTAATGAGGTATGCCAGTATATATGGATATATATATGTGTAATGTTTGTTAAGACGGATGAAAAGAAAATATACCACCTTGTTTGGGAGTTAAGTGTATTTATGCATAGTATGCTCGTATACTTATATATATATATATGTATATATATATATATATATATATATATATATATATGGCATTTACGCATCGCTCATTCAGTAATGGATTAGAGCACTCTGGCTATTGGGCGGGTATAATGACAATATACACGCTATAAAGTCTGCCTTCTTCTACCGAACGCCCATAGCCCAAAGGTAGAATCGCCGACTGATGCAAATTCGGTCGGGTTTCAAACCTGGGTTAAAAGCAATCGGTGTCTAACGGTACTAATGTGCTGTGATACAGCGAAGCAGATCTGTCTGCGGATATATATATATACGGATGTGTATACATGTATGCGTGAACCCGCTTCTCATAGAATTGGGAGTGCGTGAGCACCATAATTGTATGTGGATATAAAGAGATAAATGTAGGTATGAAGAACACATTTATGAGCATATATACGTATGGATGTGAGGATGTATGGAAATATGAAAATATAAGCGGTATTTTGGGAGTATGTGTGAGAATTACTAGCATATATATATATATATATATATATATATATATAACTAAATAGACTCTGTAAGTATGTAGGCCGTAAATTTATACTAAAATAAACCTTCAAAAAAACCACTAACAAACAGAACGTAATTTCGTTACAATCCGGTGCACTTAGGCGTCGGATAAATGGGGAGAAAAAAAGAAATCCGCGGAACAAGAACAAAACATTCAATACTCCGCAGCAAAGAAAAAAAACCCCAACGGAACCAACCACAAGAAAAAGTGCTCGATACAAAGTACAAAAAAAGATATACAAAAGTAGAGCAAAGTTTTTAAACAAATGTAAGTTTCATAAACATAAATTCATTGCTTAGTGTGAGAGTGTAGTGTAAAATTTTTTTTTTTTATCTATGTGTTTAATAAAAATTTTTCCTAACTTAGTGTGTTTTGCTTTTTTTGTTCTAAACCCCCTTTTTTTGTTGGTATGGTTCCTCCCTATCTTAGTGTCTATCTATTTATTTGGTTTTATCTTTAGTGTTTTAGCCTTTGCCCTGACGATCCGTAGTGTGAAACCGCGGTAGGTTTTGGCTCGCTTTGGATTTTTGTGTATATATATATATATATATATATATATATATATATATATATAACACTATACGCGCGGACATCCAGTCTTTATGAAGTGTATATATGTGAGTATGCAAACGCAAGACCCGGATGTTGACATGAAAAATTGTAGATCGGTAAGTATGTATAAGTATGAACAAAGTAACATTTGAAAGTATATGTGAGAATGTACGCATATGAGTATATGGATATAAGTTAGTGTACATGGGCGAGTTAATTTTTGGGGGTTACACATACACACGTATCCATGGAATTAGAAGTTTCTTTAGAGGTCAACATCTTCACGATTGGCGTCAGATCACCTGGGGGTATTCAGCCTCAGCTGATCTGACGCCAATGCCTAAGTCCTAACTCTCTTTTCCTTTTTCTCTTTTCCTTCTTCTTATTTTTATTTTTATTCTTTTATCTTTCTCTTCAATGAAAGAAAATTTCTTATTCCGGCAAAAAATTTTGTACCAAATGGAACGAATATTGTAAGGTCTGATGAAATGAGCTAATTAAGCTCATTGAAATAAATTGTAATTTATAATCAATTTAAATGACGTGTTGAATTTTCCTTTATATATATATATATATAGTAGCTACTCTAGCATCTACGCATCGCTCATTCAGTAATGAATTAGAGCACTCTAACTACTGGCGTATGATATATCATACGCTAAAAGTTTGCCTCTATCTACCGAGCGCCCATAGCTCAGAAGTAGAATCGCCGACTGTCGCCATTCAGTCGGGTTTCAGTACTGGGTACAAGCAATCGGATATCTAACCGTACTGATGAGGTGTGATACAGAGAAACAGATCTGATTGCGGATGACTATATATATATATATATATATATATATATATTAGCGGCCATAATATAAGGAACGGAAACAACAAAGACATAAATATGTGTATTACTTAAAAGTAATGAATGATTAGCAATTAAATGATTACCGAATTAAAAATTATTAAAAATCATTAAAAATCATTAAAAATCGCCTGAAGAAACCACTCATGGTAAAAACAAACGTAGCGAAATAACTCGTTTAAAAATGAAATATATTCAAACGTTCTACAATATAATTGTATAGAATATTTTTTTAATACAAATGTGTACTGGTCTAATCCCATTAGGACCAAAAACTAAGTATTAAGCAATTAATATATATATATATATATATATAAATACACACACACACACATACACACACACACACACACACATATATATATATATATATATATATATATATATATATATATATATATATGTACAAATGAATAAGAACAAAGATAATTGCACCGTTCAGAAAATTATTTAAAATAGTGCTCAGTATAAAAATAGACCAATAAAATTTTATTATTAATCATTACTTTAGAACATGTATAACCTACCATCTACTACAAAATTGTACATTTTGTTTCGACATTGAAAGAACAATGTCTCGTCAGTTAGTTATGAATAATAGTAATAAATGTTTTATTGAAAATAAATTTAAAAAAGACCACTTCCTTTTATTTTTGGAATTCTCTTTTGTACGAGGTAAAAGATATTAAAAAGGGTGGTGAGAAAAAGGGTAGAAAAAATGAGAAATCAAGAAAAGGCAAAGAAAGAGGAAAGGGAAAGATAGAGAATAAATATAGAAAGTGAATAGGAAAATAAGTGAGAAAGTATTGAGAGGAAAGAGCCAATACAATGTAACCTATGTCTGTTTCTGTTTGCAGTTTACTTCCAGCCAAAATTTAAAATCTCTCTCTCTTAGCCGTTTCTTTTGTCCCTCCCTTTTCTTCCCTCTATACATTTTTCTCTCTTTTTTTGGCTATTTCTTCTTTATATTTTCTTACTTTCCTCTTTCATTTCATTTTCTGATCTTTTCTACCCTCGTTCTTTTCCCCACTTAATATATTTTTTATTTATTTCATTTTAAAAAATAAAAGAAAGTTTTTTTTTAATTTTTTCAATAAACATTTATTAACATTATTATTAACTACCTGATGAGACATTGTTCTTTCAATGTCGAAACAAAATGTACAATTTTGTAGTAGTTTGTAGTTTGCTTATGTTCTAATGTAATGATTAATAATAAATATTAATTGTCCTATATTTTCTCACTTATTTTCCTCTTTACTTTCTATTTCCTCTGTATATTTCCATTTGGTCTTTTTCTATTTCGTGATTTTTCAGCTTATTTTCTAATCTTTCTACCATCTTTCTTTTCTGCATTTTTTTTAATCATTTCACCCCGAGCAAGGCGGAAATGCCACTGATGTGCGGGGGGCTACATAACTGTAAAAAGATTAATTAGAAGAGAGTGAGGAGTACAGACCAGTTAGAAAAGAGCAATAGAAAGATGAGAATGCAGGTGTGATGACAGTTCCATAGGTGGAGAGAAAGGGAAGGATATACGGGGTGGGGAGAGACCTAGATTGCAGTGGTTAATAGATGAGTATTGACATTGCATTTAAATTCTTGGAGGTTGTAGCCATCAGGAAAGCAAGAATATGGGAGAGAGTTCCACAGGCGGGAAGTGCGAGAGAAGAAGCTGCAGGAGTAGAATTGTCTTCTGCATGTGGCTAACCTAACTGTGAATGGGTGGGACCCAGTTGCCAATCTGGTTGCACGAGTAAACACCTGTTGTGGAGGCACTAGTGACTTAAGTTCGTCCGAGCAGAAGCCATGAAAGTTTTTATAGAACAGACAAAGGGAGGCCACATTTCGTCGGTGGGGAAGTGGCTGCAGTCGAACCGCCAAGTCAGTACCTATCACATTTTAGACTCTCCTTTGGAGCTTGTCGAGAACACTGAGGTGAACGACACGGGCGCCTGACCATAAATGGCAGCAGTACTCCATGCACGGATGGATGGTTGACTTGTATATATGCAGAATGGATTCAGGCGGAAAAAACATCCTGGATCGGCATAATGACCCAGCCTTCTTAACAGTGTATTGCTCTCAGGGAGAATCGCTTGGTCCATGCTTATGGGAGGCCGGTGAGGTTGCCTGTGATGGTTGACAGATAACCGCTTGGTCTTAGATGTATTGAAGTTGACAAGCCACTTCTTGCCCCAATTCACCACAGAGTGTAGATTCTGTTCAAGGTCAGTAGCGAGATTATGTCTATCCGCTGCGACAGATTTCTTAAAATCTTTTTACCTCGTACAAAAAAGTTTCCCAAAAAAAAAAGAACGTGGTGTTTTTTAAATTTATTTTCAATAAAACATTTATTACCATCATTATTAAGTACCTGATCAGAGATTGTTCATTCAATATCGAAACAAAATATATGTACAATTTTGTAGTAGTTTGCAGTTTGTACCTGTTCTAAATTAAGAATTAATAATAAACATATAATAATAATAAAATATATATTAGTGTATTTAACCAGAAAATTTAAAAAAATATTATCCATGATTATGAACGGATCTTATTAAAAAAATAACCAAACAAAGTGTTTGCAATTCATTTAATCTAACTTTATTCTTTCAATGTCGAAACAAAATGTGTGTACAATTTTGTAATATTTTGTAGTTTGTACATGTTCTAAATTAATAATTATATATATATATATATATATATATTTATATATATATATATATATATGTGTGTGTGTGTGTGTATTTAGGCAGGAAATTTTCTTTTAAACATATTAGATTAAAAAAGTTTATCTGTGAGTATGAACGGATTTTATTAAAAATAAGCATATTGTTTGCAATTTATTTAATCTGACATATATATATATATATATATATATATATATATATATATCGCTTCTCGGCCTTTTGGCTAAGATCAAAGTGTAGTATCTATTCTTATCAGCTTAATATCTGATACGTCCCCGATGTGGGACACTTCGATAGTAAACTGTTTTTTGGAACACGGCGAATTGTCAGGGGCTTCCTCCGCATTTGCCACGGGTTGACCTATATATATATATATTATAATTATATATATATATATATATATATATATATATATATATATATATATTAATGGATATTTCGGCATAAATCTTTTATTTAAACATGATTAAAGATGAAGGACAAGGAAGATTTTATTAATTTTGCAAAAGTTTTTCTAGCGTTCTTGTATGTTTTCTTTTTGCTGGAGTAAAAGATGTAAAAAATATTCCATAATTTTCCAAGAGCTAAAACACAAAAAAGAAAAAACCCTTACAGTCAAAGATGAGGACATAACAACACCGGAAAAAATAAGTCATGTTTCTTTCGAGAGATGATCACCCAAGCGTGTATCACGTATGCCACTTAACTGACTGAATATAGATGTACTCAATAGTAGGTATATCAATATATATGTTGCAGTCATTTTTCACGGCAGATCGATATAAATTTTTCTCTCTCATTTTTGACGACACTCTCCCACTCACATAATAAGAATGTGATCCCTAATAAACCAAGCCTTAAAGAAACACAAAACATTGTAGCTACAATTACAGCTTACACTTGACAAAGTATTTAGCATGTAAAATATGGCTGATCTCCGCTTTACTAAGTTTTTGTTTTCATTTATTTATTTATTATTTATTTTTGTCGGGATTTTTGTTCTTTGAATGCTCAGTGGCAAAAGTCATGATACCATTTCTGGTTTTAGGTCTCTAGTTAGAACCCTGAAAGTAATGGGTATCCACAAAATAGATAATAAAATAAAAAATATAATTTTTTGCATTGTGTCAATGCAAGTTATTGGTGATCATAGCTCGCCAAAATTTATTGTCCTCTGTAGCTATCTTAATAAATGTTTTGTCTTTTTATTCTTCTTCTTTGATGTGCCTTGTCTCTTCAGGACGTAGGCGATCATGGCTTTCCACGTCTCCCTATCCCTGGTGGCTCTGAGCACGCCTTCTCCTGTTACAGCATGCAATCCTCGTTCCATCATCCATCTGATTCGGTCCTTTAAATATGTTATCCGTTGCTTTGCCCCTGTCTCTTTTTCTCTCTATCTGACCTGTTAGTATCAGGTTCTCCAAGCCCTCCTTCCTCATTACATGTCCCAGGAACTTTAGCTGTTTTTCCTGATGCTCAGTATTAATTTCTTTTTTGTTTCCATACTTTCCAAAACCTCATCATTGCTCAAGTTCTCGACCAATAATATCTGCAGCAGCTTTCTGTAGAACCCCATTTTAGTTGATTCAAGTCTCTCCTTCATCTTTGATGATATTGTCCAGCATTCACTGCCATATTGAAGAATTGATATCACATAGCAATCCAATACTCTCTTCTTTGTTTCTAGCAAAATTGTCCGGTTTCGTAAAACTTTACACATCTGGAATGCTTCCTTCGCCATGCTCAGTCGCCTTCGGATCTCTGTGTCGCACTTTCCGTCTTCTGTTAAAACACTTACCAGATTTTAGTATCCCCGACCTGTATTTGGCATATTGGGCTGCCCTTTTTACTGATGACCATGTATTCGGTTTTCTTGCAGTTTGTTTGTAGTCCTTTCTTGTCAGGTTCTTCAGCTAGCTTCTGTACGAGGTCTTGTAGTTTCCTTTTCTGTGTCTGCTATCAGCACTGTATTATTGTGGCCTCCGATGACGAATCCAGGCATAAAATCTAGGGTCCTCAAAATATTCTCGCTGTACAAGTTAAACAGATCCGGTGAAAAGACACATCCTTGTCTTACGCCCCTTTCTATCGTTGTATATCTGCTGAATTCGTTACCTGCCTGAATACAAGCAGTTTGTTGCAGGTGAAAATTCTTGATTACTCTTAAGCCTTTCCTAAATTTATCCAGACTGCTGAGTATCTCCATCAATTCTTTGTGGCGTATTTTGTCAAACGCCTTTGCATAATCAATAAAGCACAGGTACAAGTCCTTCTTCATTTATATTACCCTTTCAAAGAGCATAATAATCATAAATGTGGCATTCCTTGTTCCAGTGTCTTTGACGAAACCGCACTGTTCTTGTCCTATGTCTGGCCTGATTCTGCTTCTCGCTCTATTCATCAGGATTCGGACGATCAGTTTTGTTATATGGCCCATTAAACTTTTGGTTCTGTGGAGTTCGCACTCGTCTGCTCCTGGCTACTTAGGTAGTGCTATGAAATCGACTTGCTGTGGTCATCTGGTATTACCCCACTATTATAAATTTCAGTTATTATTTCTGTTGATTGTTTAAATTGTGGTCTCCGATGACGAATCCAGACATAAATTCTAGGGTCCTCAAAATATTCTCGTTGTACAAGTTGAACAGATCCTTTGAAAAGACACATCCTTGCCTTACGCCTCTTTCTGTCTTCGTATATCTGCTGAATTCGTTACCTGTCCGTATACAAGAGGTTTATTGCCAGTAAAGATCACTCCTAAACTTTATTCTGCTCTTCATATATTCATCTCAGTAAGAAATGCCTTGTTTTCCTCTCTCCCTTCACCTCCAATCTGTTCTGAGTACACTATTTTACAAGTTCTCTTCATGCCCTAGAAATACTAATTCTCTTTTTCTGATGTTAAGTACAAGTGTTCTTTTTGTTTCTATTTTCTCTAAAACTTCCTTATTTTTCCCATGGTATTCCCTGTATTCTTTTGTTGAACTACATTTCTGTTGCTCAACTCTCTTTGCCTGTGTGGTGATTCATATTATGTAATCGTTCAGTAGGGTTTTCTTTGTTTCTAACGAAATCTCTCTTTCTCTCTCTCTCTCTCTCTTTCTCCTTCTTCATCTTTTTTCTCTTTTTATTTTTCGCTCTTTATCTCTCTCTCTCTCTCTCAATCTCTCTCTCTCTCTCTCGCTGTCTTGTGTCTAAAATTAACATAAAACAATTTTGTGTGGTGAATCATATTATCTAATCGTTCTGCAGATTTTTCTTTGTTTTCTAACGAAAACTCTCTTTCTCTCTCTTTCTCCTTTTTCATCTTTTCTCTCTCTCTCTCTCTCTCTCTCTCTCTCTCTCTCTGCTGTGTGTCTAAATTTGACATAAAACAATTTTGTGATTAATAAACTTTGTATCTCTTAATGTTCTATAGATAAATTGACTAATTTCTTTTTCTGATATGACCCGTCGGCGAATCAATATGAAGATTTGACTCCTGTCAAGGGACCGCAGGTCAAATTCGTGTCCAGTCAACCAGACTAAAGATACTCAATTGTAAATATTTATTTGCCTTGTCGTCACAATGCGCAGCTAAACAAAACGCGTTGAAGAATTTCTAGAGCTCTTGTAGGCGTGTCAAAAATGGTCAAGTGATCTCCACGATTCGTACCGAAAATAGATATCAACTTCTACAAGAGAAAAGATTAAAATGTATAAGTCTTTCTAACACGGAATGCTAATACAATTATGCTTGAATTATTTCGGTCGAGACATCTATAGTTCATAAAACCTCTTCATCAGGTGTGTCGCTGTCTACCCAGAAGACATAGTACACCATTGCTTGGACTTTGTCTACTTCAACAATGTTATAATTCTTTATCTAAGTAGTTTGAGTTTGAGTTTTGTTTAACAGCATATCAACATCTGTGGGTTATTTAATGCCAAAAAGGTGGGGTTTTAAGGTATTTTTAATTCCTTTTTATTTTAGATAACTGAAAATGTCTGTTAGTTTTGTATTCAAAAATGTTTTGCTAAGAACATTATTTTTCCTTCAAAAATGTGTTATGGTCATAATTTTTCTTAAAAATGTATCGTGGTAATATTCTTCCTTCAAAAATGTATATTTTCATAAAAGTCTATTTTTGTATATATATTTTATAAAAGTGTATTTTTATACTTTCATATTGTTTTGGCCCCAGTTTGGGGGTTAACTATTTGCCCATAGCTGAGACTCTAACAGGTGCTGCCATTCCGAGTCAGGGTGGAGCTGAGAACAACAGCAATTAAGAGGTGGTTCCATGCTCTTCACAACCTCCCAATCAGAGGCCTTGCTGCCGGATGCAGTTTACCGTCATGCCCAGGACCTGTATCTAAATAGGTTAGTGATTTATACAAAGTCTAGCTATCTGACGATATAAATCATAATACTGGAATATTAAAAGAAAATTTGCAAGGCTTATATGCAAAGTTAAGAAAATTACTAAGATTAACACTACTTTTTAGAATATCGTCAGCGCAATTTTTATTTAGATTTAACTCTATAATGCTGCAATATTAACCGTATTATGAGTTTGTATAAAACCCTAACCTATTTAGATACAGGTTCTGGGTATGACGGTAAACTGCATCCGGCAGCAAGGCCTCGGATTGGAAGGTTATCTATTTGGCTCATGTACGCCATAGACTGCCCCTGCTTATATATGACTTAACCCTCTAGGGCCATTCGTATCATATTTGATACAGTATGAAAACAAGCCTTGAAAGAAATATTTTCCTGAAAAATTTTTTAAGAGAAATATTTTATAAATTTCAAATGAAATCAGTACTGACTGCTCAGTCAATGAATACCAAATGTTTCCTTATAGGGAAATACCAAATGTTTCCTTATAGGGAAATACTGTATCAAATATGATACGAATGGGCCTAGAGGGTTAACTCCATAAACTGCAATATTAATATATAAAGAATCAGCAGCGTTATGTGTCTTGACTTGGCGTCTGGTTTTCAGTCACTTTCCTACCAAAGTAAAATTAATTTCCTGAACCTTGTTGTTTTATTAATATATTCATGCTAATAGTTTCGATGAGCTCATCACTACCTATAATTTATAAATTAAGGCGCAGTTCTATATTGATATAAGGTTTCATCAGTTTATATTTTTAACCCTCTAGGGCCATTCGTATCATATTTGATACAGTATGAAAACAAGCCTTGAAAGAAATATTTTCCTGAAAATTTTTTTAAGAGAAATATTTTATAAATTTCAAATGAAAGCAGTACTGACTGCTCAGTCAATGAATACCAAATGTTTCCTTATAGGGAAATACCAAATGTTTCCTTATAGGGAAATACTGTATCAAATATGATACGAATGGCCCTAGAGGGTTAATAGATAGATAGATAGATAGATAGATAGATAGATAGATAGATAGATAGATAGATAGATAAACAGACTGAGATGAACCCTCTAGGGCCATTCGTATCATATTTGATACAGTATGAAAACAAGCCTTGAAAGAAATATTTTCCTGAAAATTTTAAGAGAAATATTTTATAAATTTCAAATGAAAGCAGTACTGACTGCTCAGTCAATGAATACCAAATGTTTACTTATAGGGAAATACCAAATGTTTCCTTATAGGGAAATACTGTATCAAATATGATACGAATGGCCCTAGAGGATTAATATCTCGGTGAGATAGTGACTGAAGTCGAGCTGTCAAATGGGGCCCGATTTGCATATGAATAAAACAACTATTACCAAGAACATGGTACGCTTTTGCATTTTTTCTCCTTTTCAGGAATTATACCTATTGTATTTTTCATTTTATTTTAGTATAAGTCTGAGATTAAGTTTCCTGGAGATCTTTAAAAGTCATGAAGAAATTATTACAAAAATTCTGTTTATTGTCGTGCGTCTTACGAAAATTATTTTACACTAGCATTTAGTTACTTCCTATAATCGATTTGTTATGTATCTAGACAGACATATTTTCTATTTTAGAAAAAGGAAAAGTTTGACAATATGTGAAAAATATATCTTTTATAGATTTTTGCTTAAAAAGTGAAAATATAGGCTCTTATAATTCTCTAAAAAAAGCTGTTGTCACGAACAACAACACCCATGCACGAATGTTGGCGAATAAAATACAATCAATGTTAATATGAATGAGTGGACGACCTGCTAGGTTGTACTGTAAGGGACAATAGAATACTACTTTTAGTTCAAGCGTAAATTCTATACAAAAAGAGCCTTGCCACAAAGATTTGACAGAAATGCTCAGCTACCTAGACATATTTGGGAAAGACATAAAGGTAATCAAGAAACTCTACTAGCTGCATACGGACAGGAAACGAGTTCAGCGGATATACAAAGATAGAAAGAAGTGTAAGACAAGGTTGTGTCATTTCGCCGGATCTGTTTAACTTTTACAGAGAGACTATTCTGAAAGCCTTAGAAGTTCTGCCAGGATTCGTTATTGGTGGCCACAATCTGAATAATATAAGATACACAGATGATACAGTGCTGATAGCAGACACGGAAAAGAAAACTACAAACCTCATACAGAAGGTGGCTGAAAAAGCAAAAAAAAAAGACTACAAATTAACTAGCGGTGGTGTAATGGTTAGCAAGCTTGTCTCACTTGAATCATTACAATTTAGTCGTAAGTTCGATCCTCACTGGGCGTCCTTTACTTTCGGTCGTGTGTCACGACCTTCCTCCAGGTGTGGTGGGTTGGGCGCAGGGCTAACAACCCTGCCCCACAAAAAAACTGTTTGTTACAGAAACAGCAAAAATGCTGCCCTACATACCATTGGGTGTAACGGAAACGTTTATTATTTAGTATAAATAGGAGCCCCAAATACCGACTAGAGGGAGGATAC